>JAUPMG010025038.1:0-14959 GCA_031762675.1 Pachysandra terminalis | reverse complement strand
AATCATTATATGATATGTAACAACACCCAATCTATCAATGGGTGTTGTTACTTTGATTTTAATTTTTATACTATAATATATAATTATATTTATATATACATTCATGGTTTCTTTAGCGCTTTGCTGTTCAATTAATCATCAATTTATGACTCTATGATGAATGATGATCACTTCACTTGAAGTGTTGAACTTGATTAACGTGGGTCATATTTTGACTTCATTTTGTGAATATAAATGATAAGCCATTTACATGTGAACTTTATTTTTCCCGTACAAATATAACTACAAGGTACTCAACTGAGTGCATCATACTTGCCTAACTATGTGTAAATGTAAATGTATGCATGTGTTTTTGGATATTTTAGGTTTTTTAGGTGTATTTTAACCTCATTCCTCATTAAAACCTTTAAAAAACAAAAAAAAAAACTAATAAAAAATCCAATTTCTCCAGGCTGGCGAAATTTTACACCATGCCGCGAGATTTCGGCGGCATCCAGCGACATTTCGCCAGCATGCCGCCGAAATCTCGCCAGGCAAGTCTGGCGAAATCGGCATTTAGAACCTTGGTTTCTGGTACAAGTGACATTATCTCCGGTGGAGAAAGTGAGTGATATGGAGGATGGTCTGAACCAGAACCTTGGGTCAGAGGTTGAAGATGATGATGTGTCCCTCGATCTACCATGGGTCAGCGTGAGTTTGGTGCCTCCAAGAATCACTCTTTTGGAAAGAGGAAAGGGGTTTTTCGATAGAAAGGTGATGGGTGACAACTGGGATGGTTTTCAGAGGGAAAATTTAAATTCAAATCCCAATTGTTTTGGGCATTGAGTTGGGTTGAATAAGAGAGACGGAAGTAGACCGAGGGGTCGGCCCATTATGAGAGGATGGGGGTCTCAGAACTTGGCAGATAAAAGGGAGTCCTCGCAAGTTGGTTTACGGGTGCAAACCAGATCCGTTAGATGTCTTTGTCTGAATAAAAGGGCCTCAATCCCAAGTCCGATTCGTGATTGTAAGAGAGCCCATCGAAATGGTTTGGATGCAACGGATCAAGATCGCGGGCTTGTCTCAGAACCTAAAGCTCCTTTGGGCCTTCGTGCGGGGTGGTCAAAGGCTAGCGAGGTCTTGGTTGAGTCGATTCGGACTGACCCAATTTGTTTTAATTCCATGCCGATTTCCTCAGGCAGGGTTTTCTCCACCATGTTAAAAGCTCTGAATCAAAGGTTAGACGAGTTGTTCTCCGTCATTGTTAGTAATCAAACTAAAGTTAGGGAGGTTGATCAAAAATGCTCGGAACTCATATCAAAGATTGTTGTTTCTACCTTTCTTCTTGGTCTTGACAGCAATTTGGATTGTAACGCTAAGGGTGGGACGGCGATTGGTGTGCAGCCCGTCGATACCTCTTTTTCATCTTGTTCGGTTGAAGTTATCTATAAGCCTATGGGTGTAACAACTCCTTTGGGATTTCACCAGGAAGATGGGATAGTTTTTGATCTTTTCAGGGCAGGTAACGACAAGGAGGTGGCGATTTCTGTTGTTCAAAGTGTTATTCATCCCCCTATTGACGTTGAATCAAAAGATTTTGAGTCGATCTCAAGTTCTCCATGTTCCTCTCATGATCCAATTGCTTCAGAAGGTCAGATGGTCCCTTCGTCAGCTATAGTAGGTTCGCATGTTGATGTGCACATCAGTTCTCGGTTGGGCTGTTCCATTTCAAATGAAATCCTTCTCGATCCTTTGTTTCCCATTGAGTGCTTCTTCGTATAATCGGGTGCAGGTTCTTGAGGTTAGTAGTTCTGATAGTCCGGAGGTACTGGTCAATCCAAGTGTTGACGATTGGGTGGATGTTGAATACTTAGCAAATCAATTTAGATTAGAAGCATCTAATTGTAATGGAGTGACAGTTAGTATGTCGGAAGAGGTGTCTAGATTCAAAATCAATCGTGAAGGGTCAAGTGGGAGCCCCTCGCTTATGGCGAGGGAGCTCCAGAATCTTGAATGGAATTTGCATTATCGAAGGAGGGGTAGTAACTCTAGTGTCAAGGGGCTCGTCTGTTGTTGATCAATGAGAGCAATCAATTGGAATATTAGAGGTTTGGGGGGTGTTGGCAAGAAAAGGGCCATTAAGGAAATGTATATAAAATATAAGCCTTGGGTGGTGGTCATTCAGGAGACCAAAAAACAATCTATTGGAAGAGGACTGAGGCAGAGAATTTGGGGAACCCAAAATAGGGGATGGGCTTGTCTTCCGTCAGTGAGTGCCTCAGGTGGGATCTTGATCATGTGGGATATTGGTAGAGTTGAAGGGGGGGAAAATGAAGTGGGTTCTTTTTGTCTTCCTGTGTCCATCAAAAATTTGGAGGACGGTTTTTAGTGGAAATTCACAGGTGTGTATAGCCCAAACTCATATAAAGATAAGGAGGCATTCTGGGGCGAACTTCAAGTCTTGGCAAGTGACAAGTCGTACTTCAAATCCGTAGTGTATTCTTGGGGATTTTAATGATGTCAAAGTAGGCGCAAAAATAAATAGAGATTCTAGGGTCACTCGGAGAATGAGAAGGTTTTCTTCCTTGATCCAAGAGCTTGCATTGGTGGATTATCCCTTAGATGGTGGTCAATTTACTTGGTCAAATCTTCAAGAAAATGCTCTTTGCTGTAAACTTGATAGAAGATTGGCTTCGGTTGATTAGGATGCCCATTTCCCATCTATTGGTTTGAGACTTCTTCCTATATTGACGTTTGATCATTGGCCAATTTTTCTTTTTTTTTTTCGATCAATGACAAATTTTATTATGAAAGAAAAGAAAGGAAAATAGAGTACAAAGAGGGAACAAAGAAAAATGAAAAACATAAGATACAATAGAAACAAAGAAAATAAGGGAAAGGCTCCAGAAACGGACTACAGATAGGCCACAGTCTCCCAGCATCTCATCATATCCGCCAAAGAAACATCTTTAAACTCTGGGCAAAAACAAACCCAAGAAACTGTCAAAACCATGATCATTGGCCAATTTTATTGTCTTTGAAGGAGTATTCCTGGGGCCCAGGTCCTTTTAGGTTTGAAAATATGTGGCTTTCACATAGAAATTTCATTGGAGATGTTAAAAGGTGGTGGTTGGAAATGAACGGGGATGTATATAACAGACCTAGATTTATTTTCATGAAATCCTTAAATTTTTTGAAAGAGAGGATTAAAAGGTGGAACAAGGAGACTTTTGGGGATTTGTCTATTCGTAAGAAACAAATTTCAGAGGAGATAGTGGCCTTGGATCTGTCAGAACAGCTTAGAAATCTTTCAATGGATGAAAGAGAGAGGAGGGAACTTAAGAGAGAGGAGTTAGATGCTACATTGAAAATGGAGGAGATTAGTTGGCGTCAAAAATCAAGAAATTCTTGGATTAAGGAAGGAGATGGTAACACCAAACTTTTTTTAATAAGATGGCAAATGGGAGGAGCAAGATAAATGCCATTAAAAGCTTGACGGTGAATGGAGAGAAGGTTAAGGATATGGGGGGAATTTCAGAGACCTTGAAAGATTTTTATTTCAATCTCTATTCTTCTGAACAGGATCTTAAGTTTGACCTTAGAAATATTCCGGGTGAGTCCTTGTCAGTGATCGGTCTATTTGGTTGGAGAGGTCCTTTGAGGAAGATGAGGTGAGAAAGGAAATTATAGGGATGGATAGGGATAAAGCACCGGGTCCAAATGGATTTACTATGGCTTTCTATCGAGATGCATGGGAAGTGATTAAAGGGGATTTGATGAAGGTTTTTAGGGAGTTTCATGAGAATGGGGCTGCTAATAAAATCACTAATGAAACATTTCTTGTGCTTATTGCAAAAAAGGCTGGAGGTAGTGAACTTAAGGACTTCAAACCGATTAGCCTAATTACTAGCCTCTATAAGATAATTGCAAAAGTGTTGGCGAAAAGGCTTGAAGGGGTTATTGGAGGTTTAGTTACTCCTAATCAGTCGGCTTTCATTGCAGGGAGGCAAATTTTAGATAGTGTTCTTGTGGGCAATGAGATGGTTGAGGAAAGGTGTGTGGTTAGCAGGGTATCATGTGTAAGTTAGATTGGGAGAAGGTATATGATAGAGTTGAGCGGGGTTTTGTGGACTCGGTGCTTAGATGGAAGGGTTTTGGGAATCGATGGCTGAAATGGATAGAGGCTGTACTTCAAAGGTTTCCTTCTCTTTTTTAGTTAATGAGAGTGTCCATGAGTATTTTGAATCATCTAGAGGTCTTAGACAGTGATATCCATTATCTCCCTTTCTTTTTACATTGGTTGGAGATGTTCTGAGTAGCTTCTTTAGTCAGACTGAAATCTTGGGGCTTATTAAGGGGTTTTCAGTTGGTAGGGATGGGGTACAAATTTCCCATCTCCACTATGCTGATGATACGGTTATATTTGTTGAAGCAGTAAAGGAGCAGGCTTATTGGGTTAAATCGATTTTGAGGTGTTTTGAGATGGTTTCAGGTCTGAAAATTTATCTAGAAAAATCCACCATTTCAGGCTTTCATTTGGAGCATGGTAGATTGGAGCAATTTGCAGAGAGCTTGGGGTGAGGAATGGTGGAGTTACCCATTAGATACTTAGGAATGACTTTGGGGGATTCTCCTAGGTCTTGGTCATTTTGGTCACCCATTATTGAAAAAATTGGAAAAGAGATTGGCTTTTAGGAAAAGGAATTATTTGTCTTTGGATGATCGTGTTACTTTAATCCAATCTGCCTTGGCTAATCTGCCCATCTACTTCATTTCCTTATATCGGACTCCGGTGAAAATTATTAAGCCAATGGACAAAATACAGAGAGACTTTTTGTGGGAGGGGGGTGACCAAAAGAAGGATCATTTGGTTAAATGGGAGGTAGTGTGGACGAACAAAGCTGATGGTGGCCTGAACTTGGGAAATATTTGGTTGCAGAATTCAGCATTACTCGGCAAATGGTTGTGACGTTTTAGCAAAGACTCTAATACCCTTTGATACAAGGTAATTGTTAGCAAATATGGGATAGGTGCTAATGAAGGGGAAATCTGTCAATCAGCAAGAATTTTCAGTCACAGCTCTTGGAAGGCTATATTTGCTCTTGCCTCATCTTTCTATCCTTTGTTGTGTTTTGGGGTGGGAAGTGGCTCTCTTGTTAGGTTCTGGCATGATTTGTGGTGGGGTGACTCTATTTTCAGAGTTAGGTTTTATAAATTGTTTCAGGTGGTCCGTAATAGGGATTTTGTAGTCTCCGACATTCTTGCATGGTCATCCTTGGGTTTGACTTGAAATATCGAGTTCAAAAGAGAGCTTAGATCAGTTGAGTTGGGGAAGTTGGCATCTCTTTTGGAAGCCCTTAATCTTTTCTTTATTGATCCTCGCATCCCAGATACTAGAGTTTGGTCCTTGGAGCCTAATAGGGTTTTCTCTGCCAAATCCTTTTTTCATTCCCTTGGTAGGGATTCTAATCTGATTCCACACGTTTTCCTTCTCAGTTGTGGAAACCCAAGGTTACTCCTAAAGTTAGGATTTTTGTTTGGACCACCTTCCTATAATGAATAAATATACCTACTTTAAAAAAGGAGGGAACATTTGGTTATTTCTCCACATATGCAGAAAACATGGGGAATCTGTTGATCACTTGTTTCTTCATTGTATCATTGCTAGGGGGATGTGGATGCATTTTTCACAGCTTATGGATGTGGTTTGGGTGATGCTAGGTAGTATTGTTGCACTTTTCGGCCAGTGGAGATTTAGTGGTCTGAGTAAGAGAGGGAAGATTATTATAGTCTCTCTTTTTTGTTGTTCTATGGGTCATTTGGGGGGAGCGGAACAAAAGGATTTTTAAGGACGTGCAAAAGCCTTTTGATTGGATTTAGCTGTCATACGAGAGCTGGTGGCTACATGGGTGATGGTTAGGTCAAAGTTTCAAGATTTTACTTTGGGCTCAATTGTGAGGGATTGGAGTACCATATTGTATGCTTCGACAGGTCGGACTAGGCAAATCATGTTGTGGAAGGCACCAGACTTTGTTTTTACCAAGCTGAATTTTGACGGCTCTTCCTTGGGAAATCCAGCTAACTCTGGCATTGGTGGGGTTTTTAGTAGATTCGATGGGTGATATTTCATGCATATGCTGGCCCAATCAGTGTTGCTGATCCTATAACTGCTGAGATCTATGCATTGATAGCAGGATTGCGGGAGGTTAGAAAGCTAAATTTGGATGATATACAGATAGAGGGGGATTCATATTCAGTCATTTCATGGATGTCCTCTAACGCCACCTATCCTTGGTGATTTGTGCATTTGGTGGGGTTAGTGAAATTCTTAAGTCAGGGGTTACGGATATCTTCTTCGCATGTTCTTAGATATGCAAATAAGGTGGCAGATGCATGGGCCAGAAAGGGGTAACAGACCTTTCTAGCGGGGATGCCTAGTGGGAACATTGCGGAGTTTTGTAGATAATGTGGTTGCTTTTTGGTAGCTTTTACTTTCATCTTATTTTGGTTTTATCTTTCTTTTTTCTTTCAGGATCACAGTTCGTGATTCCTTGTATAGCCTTGTATTTCTTTTCACTTTGATGATTAATGAAAAGTCGTTATTTATCAAAAAAAAAGAAAGGAATTATCTATTAGTTGAATTATACTATTTCTTGCATTGGCTTTATTGTTGTTGGATTCTAAAGGTTGCAAATGAATTGAGTATTTGTATTATTTTAGTTCAAACGGAAAAATTGGTTTGTCTTCAAAGGTTTTACAACTAGGCCTTATGGGTTTGTTTTTTAATGGATTTAGAATGATTGTTCAAAATAAGTTTTGAAGTGCTTTGGAAGCTGTTTTCAATCCTAAAATATTTAGATTTTGATGAATGAAAGGTTTGAAAAAGGTTAGGTTTGAAAATATTAGAAAAGGACTTGAAAAAAATAAAATTAATTTCAGATTGCTTCGGCAGGTCCTTCGGTTAGCCGAAGAAGCCTCGGTTGCTTTTCCAGGGAAAGACCCTATGTGTCTTTCGCTAACCGAGGGTGTGGCTCGACTAACTGAAGGAGTCGTTCAACTAATCGGAGAGGAGGGTCGGCTAACCAACTAGGGTAACCGAAAGACCTGGGAAAATGATTTGTTTTTAAGGCTTTAATGCTACTTTTCCAAATGATTTTACAATGCAATGGGCTTTCAAAATTAGTTGTTTTCAAATGATTTTACAGGTTGTATAGCATACTTATATGTCTATATAAGCATGTAGGGGCATGTCTATATGTGTAAATAGATGCTAGGATTGGATTGGTGGTCTGCATAGCTGTTTCACAATACTATTTGGGGTGTAAATTGTATGTGGTTATAATGATTGAATGAGAATACATGATATGCTATAAGGTATTGCATATGGATATACCACTAGTAGGTGGGAGATATACATGTTATCTTTCACATGATCCTAATTGTTGAATTGAATCACATGATACAATATGATATGTTATTATAATCGAGACGTGATTATTCATCAAAAAAAAAATAATTGAGATGTGATTGATGACATGTGATCATTACCACCGTGGTGGGGGATCATTATACAAACTCATGAAGAGTGGTTGGTTATAATGGGAATTGAATTGGTACTAATATGCATCTAAAGCCTTTCTAGCCTGAGTTCCTTGGAGGAATGGTAAGGACTATCGTGGTAAGGATGGTATCGGGGATTTGTGCATTCACATGTATGTGCATGTCAGGGTTACTTCCGTTGGGACTTCCTTGGAGGTTTGCCCTGTGGGTTTGAGTCCCTAAAACCAGAAAAATAATGCTGACAAGGACTCACCTAGCCAATGGCTTAATAAAATGGGCATGAGGGCATCAGTTCCCTGCCCTTATGTGTGGACCACTCTAAGGCACCTCTTCAGTAGTGGTCGTGGAAGCTTGCATGTATGATTTGCTTGCATGTCTGCATGAATCTATGCTTGTTCTGAATGCTTATTCCATCCCTGTGATATTTTATGGTTAGTAGAATGGATAATCATGTTTAGCATATTATGAATGTTCCAAATGACCAAGTTTTGAAATCATGTATATGCATGGTAAGTAAAGTTTATAAGTATACTGTTATGCATGCATTTGGTATAGTCCAGGGTTATGTAATTTCTTGTTGGGCTGTGAGCTCACTCTTTATCTGTTTTTTTTTAGGTGACAAAGGCAAGAAGCCTGTGGAGGAAAGGAGAGGGAGCTATTATGACCTAAGGGTCAAATTGTATCTTGAATGTTGTAATTTAAACAACTTTGATGTAATGAACTAATCCGTGATAGGGATGACTGTATATGATGTACATTGTGTGGACTTGTTTAGTTCAATACTTACATTATTGTTCCTGCCCGGGTCCCTCCTCAACCGTCCTCGTCCGGCGGCCGCGTGCTTGGTGTAAGGTGTATGTAAGTGTGTGTGTGTGTGTGTGTGTGTGTGTGTGTGTATCGTGCACGTGCATGCTAGGACTTGGTCTAGTCCAAGGGTAGGGGTTCGGGTTTTGACCCTAGGCGCCGACTAACACTGACTAAACCGAATCGTACGGCAATCAGTCATGCAATCGGCCACCGGTTGTGCGTTCGTTCTTAGGCGATGGTTCAAAGGTTGTGGTTCTTCCTTTGCCACGAGTCTATCTGATTCCTTCAGATAGGTAAAAATAATGCCAAATCAGATAGTGTAGATCAAACAATGCATCATAGTCTTGCTTTCAACCAAGATTTTATTCATGACTAAACAACATTGACCATTGATTATAGAAATAAACAAACAAAATGAAAAAAGAGATAGAAAGATGACTGATGAATCAATGGTGGTTATCTCAGCGGCCATGGTTCACTGGCAGAATGGATAAACTACCAGTCAGATTGAGAACAACTCCTCAAGGAGAAAAGGTGTCTGATAAAAAGGGAAAAGATAGAAAGAAACTGATGAACAATAGTGGTTACCACAGCGGCCATGACCTACATGCAGGCTGGATAAGCGACGGTTCGGATTAAGAGCATCTTCTCAAGGGGTGACAGTGGTGATCAGTCTGAGGCTGAGAGCAGCATACCCTAACCGGATTGATTGGTGAACAGAGGGGCTTCACGTTCCAGCGGCCGTGACCCACATGCAGACTGGAAGGGCTTTCCAATATTGAGAGCAATACTCCAAGGAGAGAGTGGCTGGTGAGCAGCAGAGGAACCGAACACTGTTGTTGCAGCGGAGGCAACGATAGGGGAGATAAGTGATCCTGGGGTCTAAAGCAGCGTTGCACTGGTTTTGTTGATGTGCTCGAAGGGGCTTGAGGAACTGTTCCTCTATGTATTAATAGAGTACTTCGATCGGTTATCTAACCGTTCAATTCAGCTATGGTAACCGATCCCACTTTATTTTTGAATTTGCAATAGATTGTGGGCTGATTAGACCCGCGCTTTCTGCTTGGACAGCTGGACCGGGCAAGTGAACTCACTCGCCCCTGTTTCTCCTTGCCAAGCGTTGCATTCCTGTTACTTTCTTTGTCCGTCACGTATCATGCTCCTGTTTCTTTCTCTGTCCGCCACGCATCGTGCTTCTGTTTCTTTCTTTGTTCTCCACGAGTCGCACTTCCATAGACCGGTGAAGATACGCATATATTTGTACTAACAATGCCCCCTCCCTTCCTTTACATCTCTTAGCCTTCCGTCAGTTTGAAGAGATGTAAGGAAGGTAATTATTATCTTTCACACGTGCCACACCTCAGGAAGGAAAAGAGATTATAGCTCCCAGTCAAATTGCCTTTTCAACTGTCTCCAAGTCTTTTTTCCCTCTTTCTCAATTCATTTAAACCTCGTATGAGCTGAAGTTATTCTTCTACTCTGCTCTGCTATCTCTTCTTCTCTTTGGAGACTTCATCTTCATCCTCCATTGTTCCAGCTTTACTGGCTCTACTATGTCCATCGATCATGTCTAAAAGGTCCAAGAAGTTTTCTACAGCTGCTGGTTCCTCCAATCCAAGCGTCTCGGCCGTGTTGACCGCAAAAGCTAGTCATATTTCAGGTCAGGTATTCTCTTAAACCTCTCCCTCTTCCTCTTATATGATTTTGGGTCCAGCATTTGATCAGATTTTTCGCCCTTCTCCTGTACATGACCTCAACCTCTTCCACCCTAGAACGATAAGGGATCAGCTCCTTTTGTTCTCTGATGGACTAGACTGGGGGTTCTGGACTGTCGGCCGATCGATTCCTTCTTGACCTAGGATAAATAAGGCCTAGAACGAATGGGTTGACCGTCTGACTCCGGACTATTCTACCTCTTGGGAGAGCTTCTAGGATGTTTGAGTTAATCCAATATTCCCGTTTTGAAGTGACCATGGACCACAACCTTCTTGTTGCGACCGTTTGTTTTTGGAGTCGATCAAGCAATTCTTTTCACTTTCCTTGTGGTCCCTGACTCCAACGGTCATGGACATTGTTGCCCTAACCGCTCTGCCCCCAGTTGGTGAGTACGTCAGTCCGATCCTGTCAACGAATCAAGATGATATTTATTTTGACAATCAGAATGCGCATGTATCTTATGGGACTTATATCTCCAGAGAAAGCAAGTCGAGCGGTCGACCGACCATTCAAGAGCATTGCTCCTTTCTTCTCATGTTGCTATGTAGAAATCTTCTCTAAGTTGCTTCTGGTCAGATGACCAAAAAGTATTCTCAACTGGTCGTTGCCTTAGCGTCCGGTTGTAAACTATCTCTTGCCCTATTAATGCTTTCCTCTCTGTATAGGAGTTTGTATGAGCTATCTGTGAAAGGACTAGCAGCCGTTGGAGGGCCCCTATGGCTTCTTCAATGTTGGTTGTATGAGTATTTCACTTCTTTCTGTCAAAGTTTGGTTTATCCTGTTTCTGGCCTGCAGTATTTCGGCCGTCGAAGGCTGAATTTAGCCATCAATAAATGCTTTTTTGATGATTGCTTTCGTTTCTTCTCCGGTCTTCTGCGTGACCGTGATGATGTTTTGTTTCAACCTTTCCTTATCCGGTCGGATGGCCATGAATGGCTGTCCGATCATGATTTTCACTTGGCTAAGGATGTTGCGGCAACTGAGCGTAGGGATACGCTCTGGACCAACTATTTGTTATGTTGGGATCTTCCGTATTGCAGAGCTATGAGTGGGGGACCTGACCGGAACCAAAAATGCGGGGTAGAGCCATACTTCCCCATTTCTGTGCTTGTCAGTTTGGTCTAACTCAAGCTATCCCTATCCCTCAACGTTTCTCCCTGAAAGAGGATTCGGTTGATCGAGTGATTATCAGCTCTCCCGATCCGTACCAGAAATTAGCGCCAGCTTCTCTCGTTTTGTCAAGGAATTTTCAATGATCCTGCCTCCCAACTGCCCTTCTTCCATTGATGCCTTCAAGACATGGTGGTCTTACTACATCTTCCGGACTTTCGCTCGGCCGCAAGAGGAATATCTTGCCTGTTTGCATCCTCCGGCCAAAGAATCTTCTTCTAAAGTTCTTATGCCGAAAAAAATGAAGGGAGTGAAGGCTGCTACCTCCTCCGCCAAATCATCTCAAGCCGCTGGTGAAACATCAACGGCCGATTCTATGGCTTCTTCCTCCTCCAAGGGGAAAAGAAAAGAAGTCCCAGTCCCTCGACCTAGGTGAAGCTCAACATTGCCGGCTGGGCTTCGGATTCAATTGGACCTTCTGGGATGGGTGGCGTGTTTAGAGACAGTGAGGGGGCTTTTTTGTTTGCCTTCTCTAGTCCGAGAGGAGGGGGTGATATGACAAGGGTGGCCTTGGTTGCCTTAGTGACCGGATTGAGGCTCGCTAGGTCGCAGGGCTTTTGGGACTTGATTGTGGAGAGTTCATCGTCCTCTATTATCGACTGGATGGAGAAATGGGAGCAGTGTGCCTGGAGATTTACTCATCTTGTGCATCTGGCTTGTTCTCTCAGTAGGGATTGGAATCTCTCATTCCATCTCGTGTCTCAGGGGGCCAATGTGGCGGCTAAGAGACTGGCTAGGACTAGATTGGGGAGGAGTATGATGTTAGAGGGTGTTCCATCTTAGGAGATGATGCAGGAGGACTGATCTATAGGGCTGGTGCCTGGGGTTGTGTACATATGTTGGATTCTGTTTCTTTGGGTGGGAGCTGTTTTTTGTTTTTGCTTTCTTTGCCCAGGGACTGAGATTAGTCTCTCTAGCTTTGGTGCTTGTGTTTCTAATTCTCTACTCTTTATCTTTATATAATTCATCAGTTATCAAAAATAAAAAAATGTAAGCTATGTTTGTTTATCAATTCTGTATTTTATATATGTATTTTAGGTTGTTGTTGAAAGTTAAATTCATGATTTCAGATTATGTAAGCTATGAAGTTGTTTAACTCTTCTGTATTTTTATATAAGTATTTTAGGCTGAATATTATTCTGATAACTAGAGGTTTTAGAAGGATAAAAAAATTATGTTCTGGGGCAATTCCTATAGTTATAGTTACAAATGATTAGAATAGATTTAGAAATAGATTTAAAATTTATCTTTCAGGTATCTTTGGCTAGCCAAAGAGGAGCTTCGGCTAATCGAAGAACCTTCAATTACTATTTTTCAGCTTGTTAGCCTTTGGCTAACCAAAGAAGACTTCGGCAACTTTTCCAGAATTTATCAAATGGCTATTTTAAATGCTCGACTAACCAGAGCTTAAGCTTGGTTAGCTGAGGGACACATGAAGATACTGTTTTGCAGGTTTTAAAGATTAATGATTATAAAGGTTGTTTAATACATTTGTATGATTGAATAAGTGTAATATTATGATGATTATATGTGTGTCAAAAGTATGGTACTTATATATTTATATATTTGCATATTTTATCAGAAAGGATGCATTGTTATTTGTAATTGAATGGTTTATGGTTTTAAAGATTTACATGTGTATGTACATACGAGTTATGATTATATGAGATTTATATGCTGGCGAGGGAGAAAGGCGCCTAGCCTAGGCTAGCTTAGTGGGGTGAGGCCCTTACCCTGGAATCACCCAGGGGGTGACGGTTGCGCTCCAGTGATATGTGCGATTTTATGATATTGATGATTGGACATCGACTGACGAGCTACGTTCTGGAGTCCATGCACGTGACCATTAGGCCCTCATCTGATCAATGACTGTGCCCTCTGTTTTGTCATTGAATCATGGTCTGTGAGGTTCGGCACCCCGACATGATATCAATAGACCTTTGTTGAATTGTCGCTGATTATGATATTAGTAGACCTCTGTTCTGGCTTATACATGATAAGGTATACTTTAGTGTGAACCTTGTGCCGGTAAGCTAGGCCCATGTGCTAGCTATCATGAGAAGCGTAGCACCATGATGTCCATGCCAATATATATGTAGCCCGAGCATCTATAGGTATGCTCTAGATATTTATGATGTATATTACAGTTAGATGTGCATGCTTGACATTCATTATTACATGATGCATGTTACTTAGGTTTACTTGCATTTGGTTTATTTCTTAAAGTATTGAGTTCTAATACCATATTTTATTCTATTGTTTTCCGCTCCATGATTATTTCTTACTGGGATGAAAACCTCACTAAGTTTTCCTGTATATATATATATATGTGTGTGTGTGTGTGTGTGTGTCTCTTTTTTTTTGGTAATTATACGTATCTCGGTGCTTGTGTATACAATGTTTTTCAGGTAATTAATGAAAACTTGATCGTGAGAGTAGCGCAGCAGAAGCGTGGGTTGGGTAGTTAGGTCTTCCTTAAGGTTTAGATCCAGAGATGATGTACTTCTATTAATTTTATTTAGATTTAAATTGTAGAATAACAGTATAACATTGTAGTTTTTAATGTATATAATTCTATATTCGTTATAATAAATTATGTTGTGCATCTAATGTCCATCTTCCTTGTGGAGATGATGGTCATTTTCCGAATTCCATACCGGATTTGTTGAGTGTTGAATTTGGAGCATGACAATTAGATCATTGGTCACATTATTAGACCATTGGACAGAAGAATCATGTTGTGCCAGAAGCTTCTAGAGTGAGAAGAGATAACTGCTAAAAATAACCCTAAAACAGCTCAAAACTTGAAAAGTTGGATGTCCTGGCCATCAACAGTGTAGTGGCCACATGGGGGACATCCGGAAGGGCCCCTAGATGCTGCCCATACAGGGGGCTCCAAAATGGGCTAGGCGCCCACCCCTTGGGCTGCCAGAGGTGCGGTTCGAACCCGGAAGCTCCATATTACCATTTTTGAATGTGCTCTATCTCGTGGAGTACTTATGCCGGAATACTGAGATGCGGAACTTGCCAAATTGGAAATGCTTATTTTGCGCCAAAAGGCAGCCTTTCGCCAGAAGGCCGCCAGAAGACATTTTTACGCAAGAAAGCTGCCAGAAGGCACCGGTGCTTGGCGTAAATGTCTAGCATGATGTGAATCACTCTAAAAAGAGTATTACATGGACTTCAACAATCTGGCCAAGTGATTTTGATAGTAAATACTGATTAAATGTGTGTTATTTTGATATTTGATTCACCGGAAAGGAGATCTCCGTCACGGGTGAAAGCCGCTTCCAGGGGGTTTACACGGTCCTTAAGGTTTGGCGAGCATGGGTGCCGACGGCAACCGTTTTTGAGTCCAGCACTCCGACCAAGGAGCCTACAAACGACAAACAAGTTTCTGGTAGATTGAATCGGCAAGCCAAAGTCTCTGGCTGATCGAATCAGTATGCCAAAAGGTGAAGAGTTATGATAGCTTGACCGGTCAAAACATTCTTTTAATAGGAATTAAACCCCTCTCTCATTATGGTGGGAGTTACAAGAGAATCATGAAGGGTAGTAACCCTTCTCCTATTATGAATGGGAGTTACAAAAGAAAAGTAACTCCAACCATTATAAGAAAGGAGTTACAAATGAGAGAATTGTTAGGATGATGCCCATGCCTATATAAAGGCATGGGTGGCTAAGGAAAGACACAACACTTGCATTAGAGACTTTTGCAAGATCATTT
>JAUPMG010025027.1:0-14959 GCA_031762675.1 Pachysandra terminalis | reverse complement strand
AACTCTCTTACTTTCTCTCTGATTTCTAAAAACGAAATGACAAATGAGAGAAGGAGAAGAGAAGTAATTCTCTTCCAATTAGATTACACTAAGGCCCTCAATTCAAAACAATTTATTTCAATTTAACCCCTACATTTAATTAGTTTTAAAGACTATAGTAAATTAAATCAGAAAAATTAATTAAAAACATTTAAAATTATAGGAAAAATTCCTAAGTGATTCTAGGTCGCTACAGTTCCATACCGCAGCCCTAGGTCGATTGGGTGTGGACATCCCTATGTGGTTCTAGTATTCACACATATATTGACGTGCGACGTTATCCGATTCGATAGGGATCTTCCGTTCGTATTCGTGTGCATCGAGATACATGATCCAGATCGTTTACAATCTTCCTTTATGTTTAGAATCCTCTCTCAAAGAAAACTTCAAAAATTTTAACAAAGAAAAAAATTTAAATATATCAATTGCTATTTTTCTATTGAAAATTACTTTCATTTTCAAAACTGAATTCTTTTACAATTGTCCCCGACGATTTCCTATTTTGAAAACATTGCATGATCACTTCATTGTCAATACTATTAAATATGTCTTTCTCTATTTATGTAACCAAGTTATCGTTCATCCATTGATCTCTTATTCTGTTGCGCAATCGATTCTTCACAATCCTCTTAGCAGAAAATGCCCTCTCCACAGTGACAATCACAACTAGTAAGATCAGTGGCAACATCACCAGCAAGTAAACTAGTGGATATAAGATGTCTTTTTTGGTCTCAACCATTTTTTTAGCAAGACCTCCAATTCCTTTCACTTCTGAACTCTTAGAACACACATTAATTATATAAGTCTCAAGTTGATTGTCAAGTGTCATGAGATTTGCTGTAAAAAATTCGACTGGATAAAATTCACCAAGATGGAATAATTTATTCTTATCAAAAGCAGCGAATGAATCACTTGGATTTAGACATGCCACACAAAGAAGCAACTCGATGTTCATTAATCTAGATAGATAGATTAGCTTTGTAATTATATTGCGATCTTCATCTGAAAACTGAACAAGGCAAACCAAGGCCAACAATATATTCGCGAAATGATGCTTTGGTTCAACTCGGATAGATGCAATGTATACAATAAGGTTTAGACTTAAGTTAGCAACTACGGGGACTAATTGACACATTGCGATCAGATTATGAATTAGATTACAAATATATAAAAAGATTTTTATACTCTTTATTGAAAATTTAGAACAAAACCTCAAAGAGTGTAAGGGTCTGTTTGACGCAAGGATTTGGAATTGGCCTACAGAAGTGTAAAACTGGGAATTATAATTCACTAAATTAGAAAACCTTAGAATTGTAAATATGTTGTTTGATTGACTTCAAAAAACAAATTGAGCATTGCTAAACTGAGTTGTTGATGAATTTTATCAAACATATTGTCAGCCGATCAAATTAAAAATAGAAATAAAAATAAAAGAATCTAATATTATTAAAACATGTTGAAGTGTAAAAGAAAAAAAATAAAAAATACTATTAATAAAAATAGAAATAAAAATAAAAGAAAGCAAAAACAAAAGAAAGTAAAACAAAAATTAAAATATATTAATAGAAATAAATTTAAAAGAAAATGACATAAAATAAAAATAAATAATAAATATTATTAATATTAATATAAATATAAAGAAAATAAAAATTATAATAACTTTTTATTTCTTTTATTTTTTCCTTTATGTCATTTTATTTTTATTTTCTTTTATTTCTATTTTCAATTTATTTTATTATTTTACTATATTTTCTTTAATTTCATTTTATTTTAATTTAATTTTTCTTTTCTTTTCATTTCTATTTTCATTTTCTATTTATATTTATAATAATAATAATAATAGAAATAAATTTAAAATAAAATAGTATAACATAAAAAGGAAAAATTAAAATTAAAATACAAATAAAATAAAATAAAATAAAATAATATACTAAAAGTTTTATTTTCTTTTATCTTTTCCTTTGTTTTATTTTATTTTCATTTTTTATTTTGATTTTTTTATTATATTATATTATATTTTATTTTCTATAATTTAATTTTAAATTTATTTATTTTTTCTTTTTCTTTTTTGTTTTTGTTTTGTTTTCTTTTATTGTTATTTTTATGCATTTATTATTTAGTTTATTTGTATTTTTATGTATTTTATTTTTATTTTTATTTTATTTTATTTTTTAATTTTTTGTTATTTCGAATTTTTATTATTTATATTTTCTTTTCTTTTCTTATTTTTTTTTCTTTTTCTTTTCAACTTTTGTTTATTTTGATTTTTTTTTAATTTTATTTATATTTTATTTCCTTTTATTTTTATTTTTTACTTTCTTCTATTTTTATTTAATATTATTTTAATTTTAATTTTTTTAATTTTATTTGAATTTAATTTTCTTTTATGATCAATTGGATATGAAGAAGAGAGTCGTGGTTGGAATTCTTTGGTCAACAATTACGAAAAACAAGGGAATATGTGATAATTGAAAAAATTCAATTTACCTTATAAACCAATTCCACGGAATTGGAGCTAGAACCCTAAATCCAATTCTTTATACGCTATCAAACAACAAAATTGAATTTCTCAATCCCAATTTTACCCTAAATTCTCTGTATCAAACACAGCCCAAGTGAAATATCGAAAAATAATTATCTGATATGTAAGGGAATGTAAGTGGAATTTATCACTATATTAATATTGGACATGAAACTTGGCATCCACTAAAATGAGTTAGATTGATTTTTCAAGAAACGCCCGAGCTTGAGAAATTTGAATAGGGCTGTAAATAGGGCGGATTGGGCCGGGTTCAACTTAGTTTGGGCTCAACCCAAACTAAAATCAGTTGGCCCGAACCTAGCCCCACCCAAACTCGAACTTAACCCATTGAGCCCGTACCCAACCCGAACTCAATTTGTTGAGCTCGGGCTGGATTCGGGTTTGCCCCTATTAAATGAAAAGGATAAAAAAAAATTAAAAAAGAAGGAAAAGAAAAATACATTTTGATAAAGGTCTTCCTCTGTTTTAAAATTGAAATCTGCCACCTAAACGGGACTGTTTTGAAATTACAGAAAATATTTGTGAGTCGATGGTGATAATAAATTCAAGGGTGCAGTTCTCATGGGAAGTCAGATTGGTCCAATGAGAGAAAAACGCATTGCAAGAGATATACTTTATTATATTTCACAATTGTCTTCTATGATGATGAGAGCTTTTTGTGCAGTTTCAGAATTTTACAGTTTTTCCCCAATTTCTCTATATACTCTCTCTTGGATTACATTTAACTTCAGAATTTTACAAGTTTCTGTAACCTATTTAACAAATTTTACCCAATTTCTCCATATACTCTGTCTAGGATCACATTCTGAACAAGTTATTTATTATTCAATATGATTTAGACCTATTAAGTGTTTGTATAAATGCCTATTTCAATAACAGGAAATAATGAATGCTAACATACATACTTGAATGGTTAGAATAACTACAAACACATCAAATACCAACTAAAGGTTTTGCAAAGAGTAAGAAAAGAAGTGTATATATATAAAATAAAAAATGAGGTACAACAAGTAATATATAGGAGGATTATGTAAATAGATATGCCTTTGTTTTTGGTAGAGTGAACATTTAGTTTGCACTGTCCATAACTTACTAGGGCTGTAAACCAGCCAAGCCGAGCCGATATTTGTCCAACTCAAAAGGGGGTCGTAAACATTTAGCATGGCTCAAGCTTAGCTCAGGCTTGTTACAAAATTTGGGGCTCCGGTTCGGTTCCGGCTATTTAAAACTCGGGTCGGCTTGCACAATATCGGTCACAAAAAATTGGATTTATAAAAGGCTCAATTCATAACAAAACTAATATTAGTAGTGCAAATACATTGATATTATAGTTCATGATTATTATTATAGTATAATATATTAATATATGTATTTCATATTAATATATAATAAAAGATATGAGAATATAGATGTATAATGTCATATACAAACCGAACTAAGTTTTAACCAAACCGAACCTATCCAAGCTCGGCTCAAATTCGTTAAGATAATAAGTTTTTTGTAGGGCTCAAGCTAAGCTCGCGAGCCTAATTATAGGTTTCAAGCTCGGCTCATACAACTTGAGCCTAAGTTTGAGCCGAGCTAACTCGGCTTGTTGACAGCCCGATATTTTACCCCATTGAAATGGTTGTGAGAATTTGTGTGCAAAAACGGTCAAAAAACACTTGGTGGAAAGTGTTAACACAACTAATAAATGTGAAAAGACTAGCAAACTACATGGCTACTACTGAGTATTGATCAGTGGTAAGCTACTGACCAAAACATGAAATTTTGTAGTATAAACATTTAATTGCGGGGCAATAATAACTAGGGGTGCAACTTGGGTCGGGTTGACCTCAACCTAACTCCAAACCGACCTCTTTGGAGGTCAACCCAAACCCAATCCAACCCGATTTGAAATCCAAACTCTGAAACTTCAACCCAAACTTTTTTGAAAACCCTAAACCCAACCCAAACTGTAACTTTGGGTTGGTTTGGGTCAAGTTGATTTATAGCTATCTATCGGTTGATAAGAGAAAAAATAGCCAATTATGTAAGATAATTGGTACCAAAAGGTCTTATTGTGGATACATTGCAGAAGGTCTTTGGCATCAGTTAAGGAGGTTAGGATTGAATGATAACAGTGAAAGAAGACATACTTGATTGGAGAGAGAGAGAGAACAACATACCTAGAGAGAGAGAGAACAGCATACTTACAGTTTAACAGTCGTTGTAGTCGTTACCGTTGCCACTGGATTGAGTGTCAAAAGATTGAAGAGAATGTTGGAAAACCCTAACTTGACACTCGTGTTCGACTCTTCCTCTTCCAGCTCTCCCAGTAACCGTGTATTGATGAAAGATTGAATTTTGAATTAGCCCCTTGACCTTTTATACCGAGGGGCTTATTTTAAAAAAAAAAAAACATAAGATTAAGGGGTTTCTTTAAACCCTATAAAGTATATATTATAATTTGTAAGTAGTTAAAAAATCGGGTTAATTCGGTTTGGGTTTCTGATTGGGTCGGATTATCCGAAGCCCTAACTCAAAACTAAACTGATTTAAACAAGGTTATATTTTCTCAACCCAAAACCGACCCAAACTACTATAAAACCCGACCCAAGTTGCAACCCTAATAGTAACTTGGGTTAGCTTTTGGATAAGTTACAATTAATTAATGGACTCTTAATTTATTTCACAATTTAAATGAAAATCTTTTTCTTTTTAAAATATCAAGATAAGCCGCTATATTTCTACTAATGCAGCTTCTTTTCATTGACAAATTTTCCTATTTCCTCAAACTTGTATACAAAGACATGGCAACCAAATACATAAACATATTTTTTATCTTCGTAATAGAGATTAAATACCATTTGACTATGCACGTGTATCGCACTGCCCATCGCCTGGTATATATATATATATGTATGTACTTTAAATAAATTAATCCGGACCATGTTGAAAAGGCTAAAAAAGTGAAAAAATAAAAGAAGTATAAGAAAAAACTTATATTTTTGTAAAGTAATATAATAAAATATATATTAATTATATTCTTTGTATATGTCAGACCGGGCCGGGCTTTTTGAGTTGTACAACCTCAGCCCAAACTCAACTTCGGACTCAAACCCAAACCCAAATTAACTCATGAGTTCGGCTCTTATGTGTAATCTACTTTGGTTTTTTTGGTTTGATTCTGTTTAATTGAAGTGTTAACCGAAAACCAAACCAAACTAATTTGGTTTTTAATTTTCTAAACCACAATCAAACCAAGATAATAAAAAAACCAAACTAAACCGACTTTTTTTTAGCTCTGAAAGAGCTCTTCCCGGTCTGAAGGGAGAAAGTTTTAGAAACCCTAATCACCTACCCAATCCAATCCGACGGCGGCGACAATTCAATCCGGCGGCGTTACTCAGGCATCCGACATACTACATCCGACATCCAACCAACGTACCAACGGTAATCCTCCCATTTCTTCTTCTTCTTCTCCCCCATTTTCATTTTCTTCCTCCTCTTCTTCTTCTTCTTCACTGTTTTTTCTGCAATCTCACTGTTAAGAACCTGCAAGTTCTTAGTGTACTCTAGATAATCTTCTAAATCAGCCTATCCGTAGGCACGTAACACTCACCTCACCCGAACTTGAGCACCATCATCTCCACCCACCCTGTTCTTTTCCTCCCCCATCACCAATATAGAAGCCCACAACCACTCGAATCACCACCTACAACCAAAACCAGCAGCAAAAACCACCTCGTCTTCCTCTTATCAGTTCCCTGTTCTTCATCTCCATTCTTCACACACAGCAGCAGCACACCTTCATTCCTTCCTCACCACTCTCACAAACCCAACCTAAACAACTCAACATTCACCATCTCTTCTCTGTTCTGGGAACAGCGCACCCCTGCTTCACCCCTTTAAACTCTCTCGTTCTCTCTCAGAATTGCCCCAATCTGCAGCCCTCTATTTCCACTTCCTTTTGCTGCTGCTGTGCAGCAGCACCGTAACTCCCTTGTCTCGCCCCCCTCCTTCATCCCACAAACACAACAGACCTCCCTCTCATCTTCTGCTGAGCAAATCCACCGCAGTCCCATCTTCTTGCAAAACCAACTCGACCGAAATCCGTATTTGTTAGATTTTAGAGATGGGTTGACCCAGTTGACTCGACCCATTTGGATTGACCCGGAGTCCCACTTATTGAGACGACCATACTTTATTTGAAGTGTGGATGTGGATAACTCTCTTCTAATTTGATTAGGAGATAAAGTCCTAGAAGGAGTTGAGTTAGTCTGTAGAAGACCCCTCCCAACCCAAAGTTACTATTCACGTGTTTGGAAATCCACCCCTAGAGATTCTCTCATCTCTTCATCTCTTCTTCCTATAGAAATTTGGTTTTGCTATTAGGGTTCCAATACAAAACCCCAAGTGGATTGAGTGTGGATTCATTGTATGTGGTGCTACTAATCACATATTCTAACTTGAGACGTTTTCCAATTCGATAGGGATCTTCCGTTGCAGATTTGGGTTTGTGTGCATCGAGGTACGTGATCCGGGTCATTTACAACATTCATTGGTATCAAAGCTGCTGCGATGCGTCTTCGTCGGATTGAGGTATGTTGAGAAACCTTGCCTAATTAACAATTTTTTGTAGAAAACTGTTGCGCACTTGCGTGCAATAGGTTGCCGTGTGCGTGCTGCGTTGGGATACATCACGCATGCCCCCCTTGCGCTAGGATGTTGCGCGCGTCCCAAGCATTTTGATGCGATACATACGCCCCAGGTGTTGGGTTGTTATGCGCAGTGCGCCTAGGCCGCTTGGCCTGCTTATGTGTCGTAATCGCTTGGGCCGCACGGCCTGCACGCGCCCCTCGTGTGCGTCCCTGGGCCAATGAGCCTACTCGCGCGCCCCATGCACTGGGCTACTGTGCAGGCACCCTGCGCTAGCTGTTGCGCTTGCGCCCCATGTTGGGCTGTTGCGCAGGCCCCTACGTTGGGCTACTGCGCGAGCCCCCTGCTGCGTTGTTGCACCTGTGCGTGCCCTTTTGCTACTTCACTGCCGAGCGCGCCTCATCAGACCTTGAAATTCGTGTCTATTTTTTGAATTTTAATGTTAAGAGTATTGTATCATGTTTGAGAATTATTTGCATGATTATATGAGGTTAACGTGTATCCTGAGGAGAGGACCATTGCCTAGCATCGTAGAGATATGGAGGCCTATCAGGCTTAAGCCAAGAATGATCGTTGTGCATGCTATATTATGTTGAGTAGTATGCACAATGATTTTATTGGTGAATTCAAGGCCTATAAGACTACACTTAAGACGTGGAACTCATTGAAACTCGCGTTCGCTGGTATCTCGGCTAACAGATTACGTGCACTGACGATGAAGTTTGAGACCTATAAGATGGCTCCTAGCGTGAGCATGGTTGAGCCTCTTAGGAATATGTCGTTTATGATACGAGATCTGAAAGTCAGGGAATTGCTTGACAGATGAGCAGGAGATTCTCGTTGTTCTGAGATCCCTACCTGATTAGTGAGAGCACATGAGGCTCGTTATAATGCATGATAAGAATATTAAAACGTCAATGATTTATCGCATCATCTTGAGCTCGATGCAGAGTGTCAAACCGCAATGTCAAAGAACACTGCACTCTTAGCCGAATCAGCGAAGCACAAGACAACCAAGTCTAGGCGCAAGCACAAGGGTAAGGGGCCCCAATAAGGAGAAATAGCTAAGAAGCGCCTAAGGCACGCAAAGGTACCAAGCGCCTTAGAGTGGGAAGCATGGAGGAAAGAGAAACATGTTGAAAGTGATCTGCTATAGCTAGTAGAGATGTTTAGACTAAGTTTTTCTGTTATTTTTCAGAAGAAACTACGTCTCCATTTCTTTAGAGTTGGTTTTATGCGGCAAGAGATTTATTTCTGATGGTCTGTTTAAACTTGATACTGATAATTCAAGTAATCCAAATTTGGTTTCTAATTTGACTTCCCATGATGATGATATTATTATATCTAATTCATTGAGATGTCATACTAGACTAGGCCGCATAGAGCTAGAAAGGATAAACCAATTGACTAAATTAGGTCTACTAGGATCGCTTGCCAAGGCTTAATTACTCGTTTGTGAGCAATGTTTAGCCGGTAAGTCGTGTAGGAAACCATTTGGTAATGCAATGAGAGCAAACATTCCTTTAGAGTTGGTCTATTCTAACATATGTGGACCAATCAATGTTAGGACCCGCTACAAAGAGTTATATTTCATCACATTCATCAATGACTACACGTGATACGGTTATGCCTACTTGATTTCCCACAAGTCTGAAGCATTAGATTGCTTTAGACGCTTTGTAACAGAAGTCAAGAGCCAATTGTATAGACACATGAAGTGTCTTCGTACCGATAGAGGACGCGAGTATTTATCTGATATGTTTATAGAATATAGAGTTATGTGAAGAAAAGGGAATCCGTTGGCAATTGACAATCCTAAGCACACCTCAGTAGAATGGTGTTGCACAGAGAAGGAACCATAGCTTGTTAGACATTGTGAGATTGACGATGACGCATGTGTCTCTACTCATTAATTTTTGGGGAGACGCATTCATGACTGCGGCCTAAATCTTAAACCGTGTCCTTACAAAGTTAGTTACTAGCACATCATACAAGTTATGGACAGGCAGAGAGCCTGACCTAACTCATATGACATGAGGATCTACAAGTTATGTTCATGTGTCTTCCCACTAGAGAGGGAAACTAGACGAGAACCTTTAAGTGCATCTTTGTGAGATACTTAGAGCACTCTAAGGACTATGTCTTTGTCCGTGAACAAACCGACGGGGGTCTAACACAGATTGAGTCACGTTACGTGGATTTTATCGAGGATGATTTCCCAAGCAGAAAGAGATCAGGGATGAATCTGGAGCTCTTCGAGATGAATGAGCCAGAGTTGGGATCAGCAGAGATCACCCCATATCCAAACACTGAGAAGGTCGGTTCCTAACAGGATCATATGGATTCTACGGATGTTGTGGACAGTGGGAGTAGATTACCGCCCAGTGGGAATGTCCCAAAGAACACAGATTCCAGCAATCCCATGCATAGGAGTAGTCTTGGATAGATTCTTCATCGTCGTTTTACGATGGAGGGTGAGTAGTTCATGACTGCCACACTCGATGATGATGAGCCTGATTCATACCAGGAGGTGTTATCATCACTTACTTTGCATAAATGGATAACTGCAATGCAAGATTAAATGACTTCCATGGAGAAAAACCAAGTCTGGGAACTTGTTGATCTTCTCCCTAGACGCAAGACCATTGGAAACAAGTGGGTTTTAAAGGTCAAGCACAAGGTAGATGGAGGTGTAGAGAGATCCAAGGCCTGTCTCGTAGCGACAGGTTATACCCAAAGAGAGGGAATAGACTACAAGGAAGCGTTTTCACCAGTTATGACATTTGCCTCCATTCGCCTTATTCTAGCTATCATTGCACATCTGTATTTGGAGCTCTACCAGATGGATGTCAGAACTGCATTTCTCAATGGAGAACTGGATGATGAGATCTATATGGATCAGTCAGAAGGTTTCGTGACCAAGGGGCATGAACGCAGAGTTTGCAGACTCAAACGCTCCTTGTAGGGCCTGAAACAGTCATCTAGGCAGTGGTATCTTTGACTTCATCAAGTCATTAAAGAGAGTTTGGCTTCACGATGATCGAGGAAGTCCACTTTGTGTATGTTAGACATCATAATAGGAGCTTTCTTATCTTGTCGTTGTATGTTGTCGAGATATTGATAGCAGTGAATAACAAGGAGATGATTGTCACCACTAAAGAGTGGCTTTCCTTCAGTTTTGAGATGAATGATATGGTTGAGGCAGATTACATGCTAGATGTTAAGATTCGTAAGAATCGGGCTAAGAGACTTTTTTGTTTGTCCCAGGAGACTTATATAAGGAAGGTACTTTAGTGCTTCAGAATGCACGATGCTAAACCCATTGACACTCCTATCGAAAAGGGTGCTTCATTGCATTTTGGTCTTGGTCCAGAGACAGAGGAAGAGAAAGTATAGATAGCTAGTGTTCCCTATGCTAGTGCTACATGTAGTCTCATGTACGTTATGATGTGTACTCGACTTGGTATCAGTCTTGCGGTTGGCTTAGTCAGCCGTTACCAAAGTAACCTAGGGTAAACTCATTAGAAGGCAGTGAAAGGTATTCTTAGATACCTACGTGAGACAGCATATTATATGCTTTGCTTCTAGGGAGCAGATTTGCAACTACGAGACTACTGTGATGCAGGCGGGACATGTGATCTAGACGGTCGAGAGTCAACGTCAGGATACACATTCTTGTTAGGTGGTGGGGCCATCTCTTGGAGTAGCAAGAAGCAAGTCTCCTTTGCGTTGTCCACTATGGAATCAGAGTACATAAACTGTTGTACAGCTGTCCAAGAGGCCGTATGGTTGAGGCGATTTTTACAGGATCTTGGAGTCTTCAAAGTTGGTGTAGGGTCGATTCTCATTTATAGTGATAGCATGGCATCATTGGCCTACGCCAAAGACCCCAAATACCATGGTAGGACAAGCACCTCAACATTCATTACACTAGAGACAAAGCTGCACATGGAGACATAGTGTAAAGGATCGGCCAGGAACGAGCCACAATCCCTGGCCGATCCAAAAAAAATTGAAAAATCATTGACTCAGACCGAGTCCGTGATGGATCGGCCGATCCAGCCCATCACAAAATCGGACCGAGTTGGACCAGACGATCCTAACCGGATCGTCAGTCGACATCTTTAATCTTTAAAAAAAAAATCAAGAACTGAAGTTACAGAACAGAGGAAGAAGAAGAAGAAGATCAATTTCGTCCAAATCTTTAATCTTTATATATATATATATATATATATCAAAAACACAGCAGAGGAAGACGAAGGAGAAGAAGAAGAAGAAGAAGAAGAAGGAGATCCAACTTTGGATCAGCCGATCCAAACCTTGACTCTTAATTTTAAAAAAAATATATATAGAAATAGCTATACCGCCTGTACAAGATTTGTAGTTTCAGGGAAATAAAAACCCTTAAGAATCCAATAAAAGAAAGAAGAAAAAATAAAAGAAGAGAATCGAGATCTGTATTCTGTAAATTTCACGGAAATAATTAAGAATCTAATAAAAGAAGAAGAAGAAGAAAGTCTCTCGAATTGAGAGTCTTGATCGGCCGATGCAAAGAAGAAGAAGAAGAAAAAAAAATAACTGGAAGAAGAAGAAGAAGAAGAAGAAGAAGAGGAAAAAGAGAAATACCTGTAAGTCTCTCTCTCTCTCTCCCAAGTCCAGCTCTAAGCTCTCTCTCCCTCTGCACTTTTCTCCTCCCAACAGCTCTCTTAGTCTTTGTCATTCTGGAACATTCTCCAGTCCGGTTTTTTCTTCTTTGACAAAAGACACGGCCGAGAGCTCTTTATAACTTGGGCTGGTTTTTTTTTTGGTTTGAGATTTGGACCGGACGATTCAGCTTGGATCGTCCGGTCTGACTCGCCGATTCAATGACGGATTGGTCCGAGTCATTAATTTTTGAAATTTTTTTAGATCGACTAGGGATCGTGGCTCGTCCCTGGCCGATCCTTTACACTATGGCGACTAGACTAAGATCTGTACGGTGTTGGAAGTTAACATACCCTTGCCTGGGTTCAGGGCTCCACTGTAGCATGTTTTGCATACCACATGTGCTATTAGCGACGTTTCCTTTGAGAACAAGTGAATGGATCTCTATTTTCTCGTTGTGTGAGATCAGGATGATCTTAAAGTGGATCAACTTATACCCTTACTACCTTTGATCAAGTCGTGAAGTTAGATCTAATGATCGCTACTCTAGCTCACTTTCCTAAGGTCATGCATCATACGGTCTAACGGAGGTTTGTCTGGGAAAACAGTTAGGTTGAAGCTAAATGGTATGAGGCTTAGGGAAGACTAGTTAGCTTCACATTTGGAGAGATACGATTCATAAAGATATGTGCTCATATTTTAAAATTATCATTTGATGTTTCACATCTTTTACTTATATACATGTAGCCTATATGAATTATTTTAAATGAGTACATTAACATGAATCTAGTGATTGAGTATAAAGATCTGAGCGTGTGCTCATGGGGGATTAGAAATACTCAATCCGATGTGGCCAAATGAGTCTAGGGCATAAGCGAGACTTCTGAGAGTGTATCTCCATTTCAGTTTTTTGGAACTTGATATGGTGTCACTCACCCGTTACTTTGTGCTCATCGGTCGCACGCTCAACGATCTGTATGATTAGCATTCATGATAGGAAGATAAGATGTGCATGAGAGATGCCTACTTCGTGCCCACTATGGACAAGTAAGAGATGTTGGATTTTAGAGATGGGTCGACTTGGCTGGGCCGACTAGGGGTCCTTACTTATTGGGACGTCCATACTTGATTAGAAGTGTGGATGTGGATAACTCTCTCTTAATTGGATTAGGAGATAGAGTCCTAAGAGGAGTTGAGTTGAGTCTTTTATATGTAGAAGACTCTTCCCTACCCATGGTTACTATTCACATTTTTGGAAATTCACCCCTAGAGAACTGTTTTCTTTTCATCTCTTCTTCCTACAGAGATCTGGTTTTGCTATTAGGGTTCCATACAAAGCCCTAGGTCGATTGAGTGTGGATACATTGTATGTGGTTCTAGTAATCACATATTCCGACGTGGGACGTTTTCCGGTTCGATAGAGATCTTCCGCTGCAGATTTGTGTTTGTGTGTATCGAGGTATGTGATCTGGTTGTTTACAACCTTCAATATCCATCTTGGGATTCCTAGGTCTTTTGTGGTTTTCACGCTAAGTTCAATCAAAGGAACTTCATACAAGCTGTGCTGAATTAGAACCAAAGATTACTGAATATAGGAGGATCTGCACAGGTCTGTCTCCCATTTACTTTTATTTTTTCTCTATTCTTAATTGATTTCATGAATGAGAGCATGAGTTAACATTCATGGGATTATATTCTGTTTGGTTTCTTTGAATTATTGTGTTCTATGTGATCATGTTCTGTGTGGCTTCTTTGAGTTACTATTGAAGGTTGTAAACGACCTGGATCACGTAACTCGATGCACACAAACCCGGATTTGCAGCGGAAGATCTGTATCGTACCGAAAAACGTCTCACGTCGGAATATGTGATTACTAAAATCTCATACAATGAATCCACACTCAATCAACCTAAGGCTTTGTATGGAACCCTAATAGCAAAACTAAATCTCTGTAGGAAGAAGGGATGAAGAGAAGAGAGAGCTCTCTAGGAGTGGATTCCCAGAAACGTGAATAGTAACATTTGGGTAGGGAGGAGTTTTCTACATAAAGACTCAACTCCTCATAGGACTTATCTCCTAATCCCATTAGGTGAGAGTTATCCACTTTCACACTTCTAATCAAGCATGAACGTCCCATTAAGTGGGGACCCCGGGTCGGGCTAACTCTAAAATCCAACAACTATGTTATGGGATTTCTTGTATTATTCAGATTTCAATGTAAAGTCTTTATGGTTTATCTGAATAATTTTGTGTTGTTAATGATACCATGTTGGTTTATTCATCATGTTTTTGGGGATATATGCTTGGTTAAAATGGTCAGATATCTCTATGTGAATGGATTAGTGACTTTCGAATATGAAATTTAGAAATTAAGAAAAAGAAATATAGCAGACACCTTTGCCAAAGGTGCTGTGGCAAGGGTCGCGTGGTTTAGGGTTAGTATATATAGAATGATCCAGATTGACTTGAATGTATGTGTTTGTTTGTAGGTTTCCATTTTCTGTAGATCACAGGATTCTGAACAGAGCTCGACTTCTTTTCACATGGTTAGTGCAATCACTCGAAAGCATGAAATTCAGTTCATTCGATGTGTGTGTACAGTATTAGTCAAGGGGAATTGGCGTGACGTATTGAAACCCCACGTTTGTGCTGGCTTCACAACCACAACAGTGGATCAGATTTTGGTACAGCTCTCAATACATGGTTCTCTCTCTTTGGGATTCTTCAATTGGGTGGAATCTGTTCCCTGTTTCAAGCATTCATTACAAACTTATTGGACCATGATTCACATCCTCACTGAGAAAAATCATTTAAAGACTGCACAGAACTTGTTGGAGAGAATTGCTTTTAAAGATTTTCTTGCATCATCTTCAGTTTTAAATACACTTGTGAGTAACCACGATGACCCCGATTCAAATTCACAAATTCTAAGCTGGCTTGTAATATTCTATGCCCAATCAAAAAGAACTCAAGATGCAATTCAAGTGTTTGAACAAATGAAGATTAATGGTTTCAAACCTCATCTTCATGCCTGTTGTGTGCTCTTGAGCACATTGGTAAAAGCTAGACTAACTGATACTGTATGGAAGATTT
>JAUPMG010025016.1:0-14959 GCA_031762675.1 Pachysandra terminalis | reverse complement strand
CTATATAGTCCTAAACTCACACAAAGGAATAGATCGCAACCCATGCATCGCATGGTTAGATCTACTCGGATCGGCGATCAGTCTGGCCAATCGACTTGACTAATGGCTAAATATAAAATTTATATAATATAATTAATAATAAATTAGAAAATAATTAACAATTAAAACAAATAAAAGAAAACCCTTAATTGTACTTTTCAGCGGTTCAGACTGCTTAACTTTTCAAGATATTACAGAATTGTGGATTCGTTGTTGTATGGATAAACTGTCCTTGGGTGTTAATTCTGTAAAAAGTTATGGGTAACTGTCCTTGGGTGTTAATTCCCTAAAAATTTATGGCTAACTGTCCTTGGGTGGTAATTCCCTAAAAAGTTATGGGCAACAGTCCTTGGGTGTTAATTCCCTAAAAGGCTATCGATAGCCGCCCTTGGGTGTAAATTCACTTAACAAGTTACAAACAGCTACCGGAATTGAGCCCGGGTAGGTTGAAAGTCTTACGAAACCGCGATGTACATGTGGGAGTTACGATCGTTGTTGCGATTAAGATGTGATCGGTTTGTGCTGGCAGCACCAAGTATGTGATACTTGGCACCGGTTGATCACCGGCTAGTCATCGCTAGGAATATGCATTAGACTACATTCATACGTTGTGTGTTGCATCATATTATCTTGAGCATCCTTGAGCATTACATCTCGCAGGCATTTAATATCTGTTTTATATATCGTCTATTAATATGCCTATAGGTGTTTTGGTTGTATGAGTGTATGGTTGAATTGGATAACATGAAACTGTGGTAAATGATATTATTGCTTGGTGGACTAACGGTGATTCATGAGGATGGTTGTCATTTTATGTCTCTTACTGGACATTTCAAGCTCACGCAATGTTCTATGTTACGGGTTGCGGTGGATTGCTAGTTGGACGTGGATTTAGATTAGCGTTGTTTTATTTTTTTAGTTTATTTTCTGCTTTGAATCATAGATAGAACTGATGTAATAGGATTGCTTAGTTATTAATTGGTTGTAGGCTCTTTTGAAGGAAAGTTTTGATAGATTGAAATTATTTGAAGTTTTTTTCTGCACACTGATTTTGTTACCTGAGTTATAAGTAACTCTTGAAATGTGATTGTTGTTGTGATTCGCGTTCCATGGTTAGGAACCCGAAGGTCGTACCTTGAGATCCGTGCCACCCACCTGAGGATTCGGGCATCGGGATTCGGGTTGTGACACAATATGAACAAGTATCATAGTCGAACTACAATAAATGTACCATAATATCATCAACTTGAATACGGGAGATGAAATGAAGCGGGACAACATCGAATCCCTATTAGTCTTCATTACACCTCAATCTGCAACATAATAAGTCACGTGAGCTTGGAATGCCAAATAAGACCATATCTGTCACTAATCCTCATAAAACACCATTAAGTGGATAATCCATGGAACAACCAGATAAAATAACATATGATAAACAGAAAGATTAACAGGTATAATTTACTAGATGATAGAAGGTATGCAATGAAATGATGTCATTCAGATGAACTTCATGATATGCTCAATCAAGGAATGCAAGAAGGATATGGAGTGTGATGTAAACTCATGTAACAAGTTAAGTGCCCCTCATCGTAGCTTCCAAACCAAAAACATTTGGGACCTAGGTCACCAGGGACAGCTGGAGGTCCCTCTTCTTCGTTTGGGGTAGCTAACCCGTCGTATGGTATGAAGGTCACCATTTGTTGATTTTAGAGAGTGGCTACTCAAGTTTTAGGAAACTGTATAGGACCTTGCAATAATCCTACCCTTATTTAAGTGGGACCTTTCAACCCATAGGTTTAGTCAATCTCACCGGAAAACCTCGCAAGGATAATCCATTGTTTGCACCTCCCGGATTCACTTAACAATTTACATAAGTCTGGCATGCATGCATTAACTCAACTACGAAGTCAAATGATAATTTCCTTTTAGAAACTATCCATGTGCCCATACATGCAGATAATATACTGGAAACCATCATAAGTTTCCTAATAGTGTTCAAGACAAATCAACCACATCATTATCACTATTCGTCGCTGCCCAGTTGATCGGGACTTCCAATGATAAATCCCATTGAAAGCTATCCGTGCGCCCATACACACGAATAATCCGCTCGATGCCATCATGGGATTCCTTTCTGTAAGTACAATCAAAACAAAAATATAAGGGTCCATTTCCAATAACTATGTAAATGATGTGGTACCAATCCACATCATTATCACTATCCATCGCTGCCCAGTTGATCGGGACTTCCAATGATAAATCCCATCGAAAGCTATCCTTGCGCCCATACACACGAATAATCCGCTGGATGCCATCATGGGATTCCTTTTTATAAGTACAATCAAAACAAACATATAAGGGTCCATTTCCACTAACTATGTAAATGAAGAGTACAATCCAGGGAACAGTCAGGTCTTTAAGCTAACCAGGGGTGTAGGGTGTCCATTGGAACTCAAAGGTGATTCCCCGCAGGAAGGGTAGAGCCTTCCAACCATCCTTTGATTCCAAGGGGCCATATCTCAAACACATGGTGTACTCCCGACCCAAACCAATTTGTTGTGGAAGTCAAAGTTAATTCCCAGCTGGTAGGCTTGAGCCTTCAAAACATACTTTGATTTCCAAATATTATGTCTCACTAATGCGGTACCAATCCCCAAACAATGATGAACATAACCTAACCCAAAATCACCAATTTCTCAGGTTTATCCTGTCACGACCCGAACTTAAGGAAATTCACACGGGAACCCTTATGTTCGAACCGCGACTCTCACCCCAATCGTAATCGGGAGTGGTAACCAATATAGAGCCAAAAGTACAGAAATTTAGTAAACTTTAAAAGAAACTACTTTACTGAAAAATAAGTGAAATATAACCTATATATTACATCAAAAACACTTGAGAAAATTCACAGCGGAAAAGAAAAATAATTACATCCTATTTCCAATTTTAAATCAAATCCTTAGCCATATACATCATATCTAATCTAAGAAATAGAACAATAAATCCGATAGCAAAACTCAATGTAAATATCACTCCACGCTTTCACCAATTCCAACAAATTAATTATAGGGGTATTGCTCATCTTATTCTCCGTTTTCATTATATTCTCCATTTAAATTAACTGAAATATTGTCATAAGACGTTAGCTACACTTAGCTCAGTAAGTAAGACAATTAGATTACATTTTTAATAAGAATAAGGTCAATACCACTATCCAAAGATATAACATAGAGAAAACAATAACTAAACATGGTAAATATGCAATATATGATATGCATGATCAGATTATTAATGCATGAATGCATGCTCATGTAACAAAATAGATTGATCACCAAGTGTGGTTCATGCAAATAAATATGCTGTGCAATTACGCATCCTGTTCAGAATTCGAATCATGTAGGTCTCACACTAGACCAATCAATTACTGAGAAATACGTCTTATCGAACCGTCCCCCCATGTAGGGCCACTCTTAGTAAGATATTACATGTGCTCATCATAGTTTTAAGGGGTTTCGACCTAGAGGGCACAATTGCCCCACTTATTTGTGGTCAGGGAAATGCACAAATCCAAGGCGTCCATAAATAGGATCATAAACTCAGTGAGCCTTACATAAGGCGAATGCCAACAGAATTTCACTCGGCATCCGTTACGTATAATAATACGCTATCAGGATGAGTATAATGGGGCATATTGGGGTAGCAAGTCCCTCAACCTATAATAGTTGTCCATCCGGGACCTCCTCACCAAATTATGATGTCCTAGTCATGATACACTCAAGTCTGATCAGAACTTTAACAGAAGTGAAGTCTGAAGGTAAAGTCTGGTACATGACCAGAATATGGTCATTAACACCAATAGGTTATGCTTTGCGTGTGTGGTGGTCGTGCACACTAACTAACTATACAATCACGTGGACAGTTGTGTAATAATTCTAAGTATAAAAATATGAAGTTTAAAACATTGTTCAAATCATCATGATTGCCAACAAACCAATTTACACAAGATTTATGATTCAACATAATTAAATATGAAACAATTCAATTAACCTTGAAGTCTAACAGATAACCTAACCTGGGCTAACCAGCAGGCTAACCTGCACGTCGGTTGGTCTATCAGCAGCCTAGGCAGGGGCCAAACTAAACTGGTGCAGGGTCTAAGGCTGGCCGATAGGCTAACCGCCACACCGGTTGACCACCTGCAGCCTAGACAGAGACTGGTTTTCCACAAATTTTAGAGGAACAGCCACCGGTAGGCTAACCGACACGCCGGTTGTCCACCAGTGGGATAAGCAGGGGCTGATTTTCAAAGTCACAGATCATTATGGCCACCGATAGGCTAAATAGCACGCCGGTTGGCCACCGCTAGGCTAGGAAGGGGTGGTTTTCCAAATCGTAGACAAACATGGCCACCGACAAATTAACCGGCACGCCGGTTGGCTAACCAGTAGCCTAAACAGAAGTTCTAAAATCAATAAGTGGTGCCCGGCAGACTACCGGCACGCCGGTTGGTCTACCGGATGCCACCTGGGTGAACTGGCCGGCTAACCGGCACGCCGACAGTTTGCCGATTGACCCAGAAAGTGTAAATTTGCACGAAATTCATAGAATAAGATGTTTTTAGAAATTTAATTCAACAAAGACTCATGGTTAAAACAAATTCCGAACCTAACCAAATCAAACAAACAATCAAAATCACATCTTACCTTGCTTGGGATGAAATCGTTCTAGAAATCTTGTGGTTTTATGAAAAATAGTTGTTCTTGAATTTGAATTGATTGTGTTATGTCATATCCTTGAATATGGCATATCACCTAATTCAAAACAATAATATAACTTAATTGAATTTACTTACCTTGCTCAACGCGCTGGATCTTCCTCTTCTTCAACCCAGTTCACGTTTGAACTATTCTTCCTCAACCTTAGCTCCAACTATCAACCAAAATTTAAGTTTAATGGTTTGGACGACCAAACCAGTGTTTATATAGTTCTTAATCTTGTCTCATAGTAGTTCTAGTGTTAAAGTTATTTTAGGATTATGTCTCTAATCTCAGCCCTTAGATTTTATTAAGTTAATCTACACCAATGATTGGGAATTAATAATTCTAGTAGTACTCAATCATTAGCTCACCTACTATCCTATTTAGACTAGGATCTTATCTATCTTATCCTAATTAGATTAGGTTCTTTGTTCTTTAATCCTTATATAAGTTAAGTTCTTTGTCTTTTAATCTTGACCCATAATTTAGTTTAATTATTTCTACGAAATCTCAGCCATTGGTTTAACTTTGAGATTATGGTTGTGTGTGATGCACTCTAGGTAATCTATTGTGCTCCCACCAATCACAGTTGGTCAAAGTAAACTAGTTAGCTATTACCAGAAATTTTAAATTAGTCCTTATTTTCTAACTAATTACACTTTAACCTTTTAACTAATTACACTAAACTCCCCTAAACGAATTGGGTTATTACACCCTATGCTCCTTAAGACAATTTCATCCTCGAAATTCGCTTACCGTACTCAAACAGTTGCGGATACTTCTCCCGAACGTCGGCTTCAAGTTCCCAAGTAGCTTCTGATGTTCCGTGATTGCTTCAAAGTACTTTCACTAAAGGTATCACCTTGCTTTGCAGAACTTGCTCCATATGGTCTAGAATCTGTACTGGATATTCCTCATATGTAGCATCTTCCATCATTATCACAGTCTGCCAATCAATTACACTGGTTGCATCCTGGTGGTACTTCCTTAAAATTGAGACGTGGAATACGTTGTGTACTTGGTCTAGGCTGCACGGTAGTAACAACCTATAAGCCACCTCTCCTATCCGTTCAGATATTTCAAAGAGTCCGATGAACCTCGGTGATAACTTACCCTTCTTCCCGAATCAGAATATTCCTTTGGTCAGTAAAACCTTAAGTAACACCCAATCTCCTACCATAAATTCCAGATCTCTTCTTATCACATCGGCATACTTCTTCTGATGGCGCTGAGCAACAAGAAGCTTCTCACTTATGAACTTAATCTTCTCGGTTGTTTCAGCGATGATTTCCGGTCCTACGGTAACAAGCGTGTTGTCTTCATTCCAGCACAAAAGGGAATCTACAAGGTCTTCCGTACAAGGCTTCAAACGATGCCATACCAATGGAAGATTGGTAACTGTTGTTGTATGAGAATTACGTAAGTGGCAAGTAGTCTTCCCAACTCCCTTTAAAATCCAGAATACATGCTCGGAGTAGATCTTCCAAAATTTGATTAACCCGCTCCGTTTGTCCGTCCGTTTGAGGGTGGAATGCAGTGCTGAAGTTTAGCTGTGTTCCCAATGCCTTATGCAAACTTCCCCAAAACTTAGACGTGAATTGGGCTCCTCGGTCTGACACGATCGTCACTAGTAATTCATGAAGTTTGATTATCTCTTTCACATAAACCCTTGCCAAATCATCGGTGTTAATCGTGGTACTCGCTATGATGAAGTGTGCAGATTTGGTCATTCTGTTTACAATCACCCAAACCATATCATGGTTGTTGCGGGTCTTAGGTAGCCCCGTAACAAAATCCATCGAGATGTGCTTCCACTTCCATTCTCCAATTGGTAAGGGCTATAACAACCCTGCTAGTCTTTGGTGTTCCGCCTTCACTTGTTGGCACATGACACACTTAGTTACAAACTCCTCAATCTCTTTCTTCATTCTTCTCCACCAATATTGCCTCCTTAAGTCGCAGTACATTTTCGTCCTTCCAGGATGAATGGAATAACGTGAATGGTGTGCTTCCTCCAAAATTTCTACTTTAATCTCCTTGTCATCCGGTACACAAAGTCGTCCCTTGTGCTTAATGGTTCCATCCTCCTCCTTGGTCCAATTCTTGCTTTCGGCATGATTGGCTAACTCTTGCATCCAATTCCTCTTGGCTTGGAGTTTCATAATTCTAGTCTTCAAAGTCGGCTTAGGGACAATGTTGTACAGCTTCACACCCTTTTCTTCTTCCTTGATCTCCACATTCATCTTAGTAAGTGCGCCGTACATGAGCCACTCTTGATCCATCATATGTGCCACCATGCTGTGAGGTTTTCGACTTAATGCGTCCGCTACTATATTAGCTTTGCCGGGATGGTACTGCAATGAGAAGTCGTAATCATTTACGAACTCCATCCACCTTTGTCGCATATTCAAGTTCTTTTGGGAGAATAGGTACTGTAGGCTCTTGTGGTTTGAGAAGACTTCAAAAGTCTCACCATAAAGGTGATGTCTCCATGATTTCAATGTGAAGACTACAGTTGCGAGGTCCAAGTCGTGTGTAGAGTAATTCCGCTCGTGTGGCTTAAGCTGTCTTGAGGCATACACGATCACCTTTCCTTCTTGCATTAGGACACAACCAAGTCCTAACAATGATGCGTCCGCATAGATGATGAACTTCTCACTGCTAACCGGAATGGCTAAACTGGGTACTGAAGTAAGCTTCTCCTTGAGTTCAGAAAATGCTTGTTGGCATGTCTCGTTCCACTCGAACTTAGCCTCCTTTCTTGTGAGCTTCGTCAAGGGTGTAGCAATGCGGGAGAAACCTTCAATGAACCGTCGGTAGAATCCGGCTAGTCCAAGGAAGCTTCTAACTTCTGAAACAGTTTTGGGCTGCTCCCAATCTTGTACGACCTTCACCTTGTCCGAATCCACTGTAATTCTATCTCTAGACACCACGTTTCCTAAGAATTTAACCTCCTCTCTCCATACTTAGAGAATTTGGCATACAAATTGGGTTCTCAACTCCTTCAGTTCGGTTGATGCCAAACAGTAGGTTGGCAATGAAATGGGGTTCGCTCCGGCCGATAAGTTTATACAGAATTCTACTTCTCTCTTGGGAGTTAATCCCGGTATGTTTTGGAAAATGCTTCCAAATTGACACACAACGGAGATTTGTTCCTAATCTCTCACCTCATCTGTAGACCACAAATCTAAACATGCCAAATAGTTTGACATCCCAGATTTGGATCCATCTACCCTTAAAATCATGCCCTTAGGTGTTTTAAAGTGAATTACTTGGTTATGGCAGTCTATTTGCACATGATGTGCAATTAGCCAATCCATACCCAAAATTACATCAAAATTGTTCTTATCCAACACAATTAGGTCGAATGGTATTGTGATCCCACCTACGGTTAGTAGGAAATACTCACATACCTTCCCTAAGTGTTGTCTCACCAACCGGGTTGATTACTACAAGACTCTTCTCTAACTCTTTCAAAGGTAAATCTAGGCAATTTACAAGTGAAAGGGCTATGAAAGAGTGTGATGCTCCCGTATCGAAAAGAACCTTGGCTAAGACAAGAGAGACATGAACCGTACCTCCCATAATCTCATTCTGCTGCGACTCTAAGGCAAAGATCTTGCCCGGTTGAGTTGGTTGCTACTGTGGGGCTCCATTCGTTGCTCCTTTCGGCTGAGCATGCTGTTGTACCGGTTTGGGGTTCTGTTGGTAGTGTGGTCTTGGCACGAACTGCTTCAACGCTTGGGGGTTCTTAGGCAATTGACAGTCCCTTATATGGTGTCCCAATCGTCCGTAATTGAAGCATCTTATGATCAGGGCTTGAAGTGCATAAGTGATGGTTGGTCCTTCTGTTCTTTGCTGCTTTTGAGCATCAGTTGGATTATCTCTGAAATTTCCAGGTCTGAAGTTGTTCTTCCCCTTTTGATCTAGTACTTTCCAATATTCTACCATATCCTTCTTGACTTTATGTGCACAGTCCACTACTTGATGGTACTCCGTGAACTCCCTCACAATTAGTGGGCTCTTGATGTATGGCCTCAGTCCACTTTGAAATCTAAAAGCTTTCTTCTCTTCATCATCAACCGCATAAGGGGCGAACTGAGATAACTCCATAAACTTCGCCACATATTCTGGTACTGTCATGGTTCCTTGCTCCAATTTCATAAACCCCAACTTCTTCCCCCTTCTTATAGTTCTCGGAAAATACTCCAAATAAAACCTTACCTTGAAATCCTCCCATGTGTAGACATATGCGATTTCCAAGGCTGATTTCCACCATTGCATCAATTTTCCTTCAAGCATAAAGGCAGCAAATCGAACCATCTCCTTATCTTCTATCTCCATTACATCGAAAATATGCTCCATTGAGTCGATCCAAGCTTGTGCCTCCATCGGATCTGTAATGCCTTTGAAGACATTCGGTCCCAACTTCTTGAACCTCTCAATACTCTTGGGATTCTTTTGAGAATCGGCTTGCTGGTATTGGTACGTATCTTATGCTTGTGCTTCGGCTTGTGTTTGGACTTGAGCTTGTTGTTGCTGCATCATGTTGGCCATCTGCCCCATAGCTTGAAAGATCCCAGCCAGTTGCAGGTTCTGGTTGTCATCACGACTCGTTGATGGCACACTAGTATGCACACTACCACCCCTTCCTCTTCCGACCATTGTTTTATCAACTTAAGTATCTATAGAAAGATTAAACAACATCCAAGTCTTATCATGAATTAATTTTCCAGAAATTTATTAGTTCATACAACACCCAAAAAACTTTGAAATATCATCACCTTGAAAACTTTCAAAACATCGGCAATCAAAAACTTAGGAATTTGATTTAGAACTTGAAAACCTGGCTCTGATACCAATTTTGTCACGACCCAAACTTAAGGAAATTCGCACGGGAACCCTTATGTTCGAACCGCAAATCTCACCCCAATCTTAATCGGGAGTGGTAACCAATATAGAGCCAAAAGTACAAAAATTTAGTAAACTTTAAAAGAAAATACTTTACTGAAAAATAAGTGAAATATAACCTATCTATTACATGCAACACACTTAAGAAAATTCACAGCGAAAAAGAAAAATAATTACATCATATTTCCAATTTTAAATCAAATCCTTAGCCCTATACATCATATCTAATCTAAGAAATAAAACGATAAATCAGATAGCAAAATTCCATGTAAAAATCACTCCACGCTTTCCTCAATTCCAGCAAATTCATTATAGGGGTATTGTTCATCTTGTTCCTCGTTTTCATTATATTCTCCATCTAAATTACCAGAAATATTGTCATAAGACGTCAGCTACACTTAGCCCAGTAAGTAAAACAATTAGATTACATTTTTAATAAGAATATGGTCAATACCACTATCCAAAGATATAACATTGAGAAAACAGTAACTAAACATGGTAAATATGCAAATTTACGATATGCATGATCAAATTATTAATGCATGAATGCATACTCATGCAACAAAATAGATTGATCACCAAGTGTGATCCATGCAAATAAATATGATGGCGATTACGCATGTTGTTCAGAATTCAAATCATGTAAGTCCCATACTAGGGCCACTCTTAGTAAGATATTCCATGTGCACATCATATTTTTAAGGGGTTTCGACCAAGAGGGCATAATTCCCCCACTTATTTGTGGTAAGTGCAATGCAAAAATCCATGATGTCAATAAATCGGATCATAAACTCACTGAGCCTTAAATAAGGCGAATGCCAACAAACTTTCACTCAACATCCCTTATGTATAATAATACGCTATCGAGATGTGTATAATGGGGTATATTGGGGTAGCAAGTTCCTCAACCAGTAATAAAAGTTCAGCCCGGGACTTCCTCACCAAATCATGATGTCCAAGTCATGATACACTCAAGTCTGATCAGAACTTATACAAAAGTGAAATCTGAAGGTAAAGTCTAGTACATGACCAGAATATGGTCATTAACACCAATAGGTTATGCTGTGCATACGTGGTGGTCGTGCACACTAACTAATCATACAATCATGTGGACAGTTGTGTAATAATTCTAAGTATAAAAATATGAAGTTTAAAACATGGTTCAAATCATTATGATAGCCAACAAATCATTTACACATGATGTATGATTAAACATAATTAAGTATAAAACAATTCAATTAACCTGTAATTCATGTCATGAAATATTATAATTGTAAAGACCTGAAAATCTAGATTAAAAAGAACCTTAATATAAAGGGTAGAATGGTCATTAAACCCTGCACACCTAGAAACTAACTTATGATTACTATTGTAATAATATATAATTAATATTATTAACTATAGTAAAGGAATTAGGATCATTAACTAAGGTCTACAAGTTAACTAGAAACGGGATTAATGAATTAAGCTATAACAACCAAATAAGACCTAACTCTAATAATTAATTAAGCTGGACCTAAGTAAGGCCCATTAAGACTAAAGCCCAATTAGAAGATTTAAGGCCTAATTAGATTATTTAATAACTAAGATTTGTGCTAAATTAATAAGGTAACTTAATGGCTAAGTTAAAATCGAAATAAGCCTCTAGACTTGGAGATAAACATCAACTATCAATCCTAATACAATTCAAACTCCTAAAACATTTTAAATAAGATTAAACTAAGCAAATTACACATTGGAACACATCTAAATTCGTAGGAACACCTAGGAAGAACAAGAAGAAGACTAGGAGATCAGAAAACTAGAAGAAATCTAGCAGTTCTGCAATGGCAACAATTCTTCAGCATCTCTTCATTATGAGTTTTTCTTTAGATCTTGTGTATTTACTTTCCATCTAATGTCATATCATGGCGAATTCCATTCCATTTTGCATGTCTAACCCTTCCTCATGATTATACTACAAAAACCCAGAAAGATTGCATGATAATTATAACCTATGTATTTCATGTCTAGATTAAACCAATTATTATGTATATTGTCTGAGACTCAGGGCATGTTATACCATTTTTCAGTCCATTGAGAGACTTATTATTATTTCACCCAAGGTGAGAGGTATAAGACTCAAAATACTTGTGGTAAGATGAAAGGATTTGGGATAGGCCTTGTATGGGGGAACCAATCTGAATCATAAGAGTCAACCCTTTGGTATCCGAGTTATTCACTTTTCTACTGAGGTTAGTCCTAGTTCTGGACACCTTGGAATTTTGCATTGCCCTGACACAAATAAGTGGGAAAATTGCGCCCCCTTGGTTGAAACCCCTTAAAACTATGATGCGCACATAGAATATCTTACATTGAGAGTGGCCTTGTATAGGGGTAATGGTTCGAGAAGACATTCTTGCTTAATGTAATTAATTAGTCTAGTGTGGGGATTTGAACCATTCGAATACCAGACTTCATGAATATTGCATTATCATGTGCTTGTAAACATTATTGATGTTATCTTGTATATGATGCACAAGATATGATTTTCATATAGACTTAAGGATATAACATGATAAAATGACCATGAGATATCCTTATGATACAGATCAAGGTGAGTTTTGATGAGAGAACATATTGCTGTTTTTATTATCATTATCATCATACTTTTTTTTAAATTTCATTATCATATTATTTATTTTAGATCATCATATTATATTATATATTTTGTAGTAGCATTGGGTTTTGAGTAAATACCTTGCTTTAAAAGTCTACTCACTCGAGCTTTTGCTTACAGATATTACATTGTTGTTTTTCAGGTATTAAAAGAGGATAGATCACTAAAGAGAGCTATGGGAAAGGGAAACTAAAGATAGAATTTAGAAGATAATTTATGTAATAGATTAGTTAGTTTAATTTCCAGATTTTCTATAATTAAAAGAACATTGTAACTCTTAACTTATATTTTATTAGAACTTTGTATTATACTTCCGCTTATGTTCTTATATTGCTTGCCATTCCCATAGCAATATGGGGTGAGAGTCGCAATCCAACCTGGCTGTGGATCCACGGATCTGAACTGGTTTGGGTCGTGACAATAATTATCATACAATTAATTATCTACTATCAGACATTAAATATATCACATGAATTCCAACAAATAACCCAACTTGGGCTGACCGGTAGGCTAACAGGCACGCCGATTTGTCTGCCGGCAGCCTAGGCAAGGGCCAAATTAAACTGGTGCAGGGTCTAATGCTGGCCAGTAGGCTAATCGGCACACCGATTGGCCACCGGCAGCCTAGACAGAGAATGACTTTCGACAAATTTCACAGGGACAGCCATCGGTAGGCTAATCGGCACGCCGGTTGGCCACAGGTGGCCTAGACAGGGGCTGATTTTCAAAGTCACAGATCATTATGGCCACCGGTAAGCAAACCGGCACGTCGGTTGGCCACCGATAGGCTAGGCAGGGGCAGGTTTTCCAAATCATACACAAACATGGCCACCGGTAGGCTAACTAGCACGCCTGTTGGCTAACTAGTATCCTAAACAGAAGTTCTAAAATCAATAAGTGGTGTCCGGCATGCTACCGGCATGCCGGCTGATCTGCTTGATGCCACCTAGGGGAACCCGCAAGCTAGCCGACACGCCGGCAGTCTGCCGGTTGGCCCAGAAAGTGTAAATTCGCACGAAATTCATATAATAAGATGTTGTTAGCAATTTAATTAAACAGAGACTCATGTTTTAAACAAATTCCAAACCTAACCAAATCTAACAAACTATCAAAATCACATCTTACCTTGCTTGGGAAGAAATTGTTTTAGAAATCTTATGGTTTTATGAAAGTTAGTTGTTCTTGAATTTCAATTGATTGTGCTATGTCATATTCCTTGAATATGGCATATCACCTAATTCAGATAAAAAATAAAACTGAATTGAATTTACTTACCTTGCTCAACGCGCTGGATCTTCCTCTTCTTCAATCCAGTTCACGCTTGAACTGTTCGTCCTTAACCTTAGCTCCAGCTATCAACCCAGATTTAAGTTTAATGGTTTGGATGACCAAACCAGTGTTTATATAGTTGTTAATCTTGTCTCATAGTAGTTCTAGAGTTAAAGTTAGTTTAGGATTATGTCTCTAATCCCAGCCCTTAGATTTTATTAAGTTAATCTACACCAATGATTGGGAAATACTAATTCTAGTAGTACTCAATCATTAGCTCACGTACTATCATATTTAGACTTGGATCTTATCTATCTTATCAAAATTAGATTAGGTTCTTTGTTCTTTTAATCCTTATCTAAGTTAAGTTCTTTGTCTTTTAATCTTGACCATTAATTTAGTTTAATTATTCCTGCGAAATCTCAGCCATCGGTCTAACTTTGAGATTATGATTGTGTGATATACTCTAGATAATCTATTGTGCTCCCACCAATCATAATTGGTCAAAATCAACTAATTAACTTTTACTAAAATTTTTAAATTAGTCCTTATTTTTTAACTAATTACACTTTAACCTTTTAACTAATTACACTAAACTGCCCTAAACGAATTGGGTTATTACACATTCCCCCATCGGCTGCCTCACTAGTGTGCTCCTATTTTCAGTGCAAAAGTGGCCCCTGTCGGAAAGCTCACCGGTGTACTGGTGCCTGCCGATGGAGGCAACCCGATGTTTTCGTGGTTCTGTCGGCAGGCGCACTGGTGTACCGGTGCCTGCCGATGGATCTTGTGACAAGAATCCCAGATCTGATCTTTAGGGCCTCTCACATGTTACGAAATCAAACCAAATCATTTCTACAGCACATAAATCACATAATTTCATTTAAATCATCAATCAAATCGATTAAGCACTCATATCATTGATGAACACAAATCCAAAACGAACGTTTTACGCAAATACACCAAAACAGAAATCAAATGGCATTTTACGCGAATTATAAAGAAAATGAGACTTACATGGTTGTGCTGAAATTTAGATCTGGGGTTCTTCTTCTTCATTTTTCCTTCTTCTTCTCCATCTTGTTGGACGGCTAGGCTTAGGTTTCTAACTCTTCGTTTACTCTTCAAAACTCTCCTTAGAACTCCTTTTTGTTGATTCTAGAATTTGGGGAAGTGAGGAAGGCAGTTATGGAAGCTTACCTTCCATCATCCTACTCCTTTCTCCCACTCCACGTACCCCACTTATGATTCCGTTTGAATTTCCAATATACTTACCCTCAATGCCCCATAAGTTATTTAATTATTCATAAACCCCCAAATCTGA
>JAUPMG010024975.1:0-14961 GCA_031762675.1 Pachysandra terminalis | reverse complement strand
TATCGAGCGTATCGCGCGATACGCTCGACTTATCGACTCTTATCGCGCGATACGCTCGATAAGTTGAGTGTATCGCGCGATACGCTTGGTTTTTTGACTGTATCGTGGTTTACAGAGAAGTATCGTATCGACCTGGTCGATACACGATCCGTATCGCGCGATACGCACGATACGTATCGCGCGATACGCGCGATACGATACGATATTTTGATCTATGAGTGCAATACCCAATACGTAGCAGCAGATAGTAACTGATACTATGAGCATGCAACAAAAATCCAACAGATACCAGTGCTTAAAACCATGAGCCTGCAAAACAGAACAGTTGGTTACCTTAGCCAGTGGGGTACTTGAAGGAATAGCCAAGAGCATTTCAGTCACTTCGAGGATTTTCTGGAGGCCTGGATGATCTTCCCACTCATTCAAAAGATATCGAATCCGATTTTGAAGAGTGATGAGTGGCTTCACCATTTTAGTCATTATAAGAGCATTTGAATCCTACACAAGTGAGAGAGAGAGAGAGAGAGAGGGAGAGAGAGAGAGAGAGAGAGGGGAGGGGGGAAAATTAAAATCCAATGCAACAAAATTTCATTAAAGCCATAGAAGAGAATGCTTTTAACACAACCTTGTAGACATTGTAGACATGAGCTGATTGATGTGATAGAACAGACTTTTGTTCATTCTCCAAGCACACACGGAGTAGGTGCTCTGGAGTAAGTTTTACATCCAGGTTGGAGGAGAATAAATCTTGCAAATCTAAAGGGAAAAAAAAGAAACAGAGAGAGAGAGAGAGATAAGGGACCGCACACGGCGGCAAAAGTTTAAACACATGTAACTGCTGTAATATACAGTTCTTCAAAAGTAATCACCTTTAATAATCATTGTTCCCAATATATAAGAATCAAGGAAAGAAAGAAGTCTGTCTGCATCAGAAACCTGTATTATTCCAGGCTGAATCAAAGAACCAATATATTAGTAGTGGTTAAATGATATAAAGTTCATGTCAACTACAAGGATGAGAAGGCCACTAACATTAAGAAAAAACACATTTCAAATGAGGCATTCCACATATAATAAGAATTCCATAAGCTAATGTGAAGGAAGCAACAAAAACAAGGGAATATTAGAAGCCGTGTCTCTAAAATCACTAACAAAAGAATGAAGAAGAAGAAGAAGAAACTTAGACGCATTTATAAAAATAATTATAAACAGTTTCAAATAATATTATCACACAAGACACATCAAATGACCTAATCGGCTTCCTCCATAAAAAAAAAAAAAAAAAAAAAACAAAACAACAACAACAACATTAACAAGCTAATTGGATGAAGCGTGCAGCATCAAGATGGATAACGGTACCGATACTAACGTTCCTCCCAGAAGGTGGTGGAGATAAATCAAGAAAGGGAGCAGTCCCTACGGGTGGGTTCATGTGCACATGTGTCTCTCCATGTGTAGTTGGGTTTGCTTATGTAAATATAGTTTGCCTACGATACTTGACGAACAATATGGAGATGCACAGCTATTAATATTTCAGCACAATTACTTACTGAAATGACAATATACCTAATTTAAAATAAGTATGTCAGCAATTTTAGAAACGGTTTTCATCTTCCCAAAACAAAATTAATAGAAGTGTTAGTTAAGATTACTTTTAAATTTTGGTTTAAAAAACAACATAATGCCTCATTCCAAGCAGTTGAGCTCGGCAACAAGACTGCTGTTCGGCCAACTCATCTTCTTGTTCAATGGGTTGTTCTCCATTCAGTGGCAAAAATCCGACACTGGTGGCCAGAAATCTGTAATCTCAAGTGGCTATAAGAAATGACAGGAGCTCATGACTGCAATCGTTTTTGGATTCTTGACCCCTTGAGCAGGCCATGAATCTAATCTTTTTCCATGTATATTACTGTCTTTCAAATTACTAGGTTAGACCGTTAGAGCTGCTTCAATGGCTCTTGGTTTTCAAAGGTACACAAGGCTTTTGGCTTATGCTTGCTTTCTGAAGTTAATGAACTATGTTTATGCTTCTACCTTACATTACATAGGAATGCTTCATTTACAAAGAGCACTTAAATAGATTTCTGGTTATAATCGTCTTTAGTCCAAGGTAAGTATATCGAATGATTATAGCCAATTTATTGACATATTGCCAATATTGGTGATATATTGAATTTTTTTCTTCATTAAATGTTGTTCGTTACCAAGCAATAATAATGAAAACAGAAGATCAAAACTTTGCACACAGATATACGTGGTTCGGTGTAGCCTACGTCCATGGGAGAGAAGTTTCCACTGTCAAATAATGAATTAGGGTTACAACTTATAATCCTACCCAGTTATATGGAAAATCCCCAATATACGCCCCCCGCACCCCCAACCTACGGTTCTACCTAGCACCAACGAGCTACCTGTGACCCAAGGAGGGACCTCTCCCCATGATCTAGAGACTAGTGCATATGAGCCACTATCTCTAACATTAAAACTGGTCAATATAATCGACATGGGGAGAAAGTTTGATTGAAATATCCCCCATTACAACCGAAACCTTTTTTTTCACAGCAAGGTGACTAAACATCAATTTCTATTTTTTGTATTTTCTTAAAGATTTGAATTACAAAACCAAATCTAAAGACTACTACTAAGATCTGACAAGAATCACATGACATATTGAAGTTTGAAGCATCAACTTTGGGAATTTATGAGGAATATCTAAAATCCTCATATGTTATTATTTTAAGTTGTATTTTTTGCAAAACTTTAGTTCCATTAGGTTTGTTGATGCATCTATTCGAGCCAGGTCGCTATTCTACTTGGATGTGATACTCAATTGTTTTCATAAATTGATCATGTACTTATATGTTGCATTTTTAGGCGTTTCAATGTTGTTTTTTATACATAGATGTATTTCGACTTTTGTGTGTGATGGTAGTTCACATTTCGTATAGCAATTCTTATTTACCGGCTGACAACACATGTTAATTAAATCTCTAAATGTTTTTTCGATCACTATGCCTACTTGTTTATTGTTACATATTTGAGTTATTTGTGTTTGTTTATGTATGTTTTAGTGATCATTGAAGTTTCATTAAAAAAATCCAAGTTTTTCCTAATTTATATTCTAGTGTAGGAAATGCATTGAAAGCTGAATTAGAAATCAGTTCCCAGGGATTGTTCCATAAACGGGTGGAAAAAGAAAAGAGGGTAGGGTAGTATGACACCCCAGAATAAGTGAGATCCTTTTCAGGCCATTATTAAACTATTTGCTTTGGATCTTGCTTCTCAAAACGAAAAAAAATTAGAACAATTTACCAAACAGTCCCTTAAATATTTGCTCTGAAATTAAGAGGTCCCTGAATAAATGCCAAAAGTCTCATTTCCTGTTTTACAAGAAAATCTAACCTATATGTCATCGAAGCTTTTGATTTCCAGAATTCGTGCTTCTATACAATTTTCACAGTAACCATCTTCAGTAGAAATTTAGTTAGTGTAAAGAAGAGTAGGAATCTGCAGACCACTAGTTGGTGCATTCTTCAACAGCTAATTTGTGGTCTTTACAAGGTTCCAAATTAGCTGAGGAGAGCGGAGTAAGCTTGAAGTTGTGCAATACTCCAATCTGGTTAGATATGGAATGGAGGACAGGTAAACGTCGGCTTTGCTTTGGAATGTATCCAGCTGCTATTTGTTGCACTTTGTGGAAGGAAAGAAATGGTCTCATCTTTGAGGGTGCAGAGAAAGTGTCTTTCTTACCAAATAGAGCACTTTCTTTACTGCTTCGATGGGTGAGAAAACTAGCCAGATTTAAGGATGTATCATAGAGAGATTTGTACTATGAGATTTTGTCGAGGACTGGGATGAGTTTTTGTATAGGATTTAGTCTTTTAAACTAAGCCTTCTAGTTTCTGTTTCTGGCTATAGCACATTGTATACTTATTGTGCTCATAGGGTGTAGCCCTTTCCTTTCCTATACATAAGACCCAAAGACTTAACCTGATCACAAAGATAAATAAAAAGAAGAACATGACATAGTCATGTCTAGCCAAATAATTTATCAATAAGAATTAGCCAATTTTGCAGAGCTAATGGGAACAAAACACCAGCAATTGATAGTTGTAATACCACAAACGAAAAAGCATCCCTGCCTTTACTCTCCACATGCAATGGAAGCACAATGCAAGGTGCATTAAACAAAGTATGAAGAGTATGAATATAAAGTCTCATACTCTTCATACTCTGCATTAAAAAAATTATTGGGTAGGATGTGCGACATCCAAAAAACAAAACTGGAGAGTATGAATACTCATCCAGAACCAACTCTTGAGACTTACATTTTGGACAAGATCAACTGAACCAAATATTTGATTGTGAATGTGGACCACATTCTTCAGAATAGATTCCTCCACAAGATTCCATTCCTCGAGATTTTCTTGTTCCTTGGCAGGTGCCTTCAAAATGGATAAAGAGACTTTGTCAGAACAAAAGAAAACAACCACAAACAAATCAAAGATATAGGCATAAGAATATTACCTTCTCAGAAAGTTCTTCATCAGCCAGCATTGCTTTCCATTCGGAATATAAAGTCTCATTTGTAAATGAATTTTTAAGAGTTGATATATCAATTTCCAAAATTCTTTCCATCTTGAATGCACGGGGCCTGAATCTGTACTGTTGAGATTCATCATCTTCTTTTGCTTTTGTTTGAACTTTCATTCCCATCCACAAGTTTGCAAATTGGTCAAATATCCCATCAAGGAGCTGATTCAAAATAAAACATTGTAATGTTAGAGATTAACTTCCTTGGAAACAGTTTCCGTAAATTAACCATTAAAATCACTTAAAAGAGAAATTCTCACCACAAAGGACGCATTATCCAAGAGAAGTGAATTGGCTATGAAATGTGTAACACGAACAAGGAAATTACGATGAACAGTGACATTTGATTGCAAGACTGATATCTGAAATCCATTTAAAGCCAGAGTCACAATACACATCCTAATATTTACCTAGCACAATAGGAAAAAAGAAAATAAAAAAACATCGGGAAAACAAAAGTGCAACAGCATCATGGAAATCACTAGAAGATGAAAAATGTGGATATGAAAAATATAATAAGGGAAGACAACTTATTCAAGGCACTACAAACCATTTTATCAGGATAGCTATCTCTTGGAATCGCATATAACTTTTTCAGTAAATTCATATCCTCTACCCAAACATTCATAGGAGATTCTAGATCAAAGGATGGAACTTCGAGCCACTTGCTGTTGAGCTCAGTAGAAATGGACTTGGCTATATAGACTCTGGGAAATCTCATGAAAGAATAAATTGTTTCCTGTCAGGCAATAATCCAAGTTAGTCATTGGGATTTGGGAAATCGAAGATGATTAAAGAAAAGGTACAATTATTATGTATGTTACCAGAATCCGATCCATGTTCTCATCAACTTTATTCATATATGCTTTCTGCAAGGCACTTGAGACAACTAAAGACAAGCCTAATTTCATTTCATAAACTGCAACTTGAACTGGTTGAATTATATCAATATATGAAGCATACTCATTCGATAATTGACTAATGAAACAGGTTGCCGTCACCTGAGAAATCCAAATAAGTATAAGGATAACATGAAAACAGTACAAAAAGGTGATAAATGAGTGAAAAAGAAAAGAAGTAACCATGAGTAATTTCACAGAGTAAAACAAGATCTGCCAAGAAGAGTTATTGACGTCTATACCTGCCAGTTGCTCACTCGATCAATCAACTGCCTGATATCTGTCTCTTCCAGATTCTTCATCAGATCAACAGAAGACATAACCAGTCCCAGAAAATCATTACACTCAGACTTTAACTTCTTAAATTTGGCAGGATTAGGGCGGAACACAATCTGTGAACAAGATGAATTGTCAAATGACGGAAAGACAACCAAAAGTAGCTTACTATAATTTTTAGTTAACCAAGCATCAGGATCTACTTAAATTTCATAAAAGGGGTGAAAAAGAATGTATCTTCTATTTCTACAAGAACATATTCTTGGTAACATCTGATGGTGACTTAAAAAGAAAGAAATTAGAAAATCTTTTGACATTAAATGAAACAAACATATCTGATTATTAGATTAGAAGGATCACATAGTAATACCACAAAATCAACGTAAGGTTTGACAAACCATGTAACCATAACCAAAAATGCATAAACAACTATAATACATTGAAGAAAGGAAAAAACTGAAATGTGACAGCTGTCAAACCTTCCGTTGTAGGCTTTTTCTCTCCAGTTCAAACTTTTGTAGTAGAAGTTCTCTCTGTTTGAGATCTGCGCTTATTGAGAACCTTCCAGCCAAATGGTCACACTCTTGTCGCACCTACAATGTGGTAATAAGCTCATCAATTTTTATAATGTAAAAATGGTGAAACAAAGGGCAGAGGTAACTAAAAGTTCATGTGTTGATTGACTATATTCCCCTATATAGAAATTTGTTAACTCCTAGCACATCTATATTTGTTAACTGCTAAGACCGACTGCTTTTGAATTTTTGCTCACATATTATAAATCAAGCAATGGACATTTGGGCAGTTTCTCATGATTATAAGTTTAATTTTTTTCACATCTGTCCCCATTATCTATGTCGTTGGCTTTTTTAACCTTACTAATGGTCATAAATTTCATTTTCAAGGGAAATTTCCACCTTGAAATAGTAAAATTTTGGGGAAAGTTTAGCTTCCTTGTAATAATTCCATCGAAAGTAGTACAGAAGTTTTCCAAGCTAAAGGAAATATTGATATCAGGAAGTTCTAAGCCCCCTCAATAATGGAAATTTCAGGTGAAACTTCACTAAATTTCGGAAAACTAAAACCTTGCTAGCATCACACTAATATTATGTCATCAACTCTCCTCTCCTATATTGTAAGAGTGTGATCTTAAAGGAGAAACATCCAGTTTTGAAACAAATACACCAAACTGAAGTTCGAAAAAGAGAAGAAATTCAACTCACTCGCCAATGTAGCTGCATCTGATTCTACTATATAAGAATTGGTTTTCTTGTTTTATGTTTCTGTTTCTTTTATTAGCTTATTTGCCTGGGATTTTATTGTTTGTGTGTGTGGGTGAGTGTGTTAGGGGGTGGGGGGTGGGGTGGGTAACGGAGTTATTATTTTCTCTAATTCGATGAACTCATGCCCAAGAAATTCCCAAAAATTGAATAGAGGTGTTAGCTATTGGTAAATTGTATTTTATTAATAATAAACATGTAAATGGAGAAAAGCCCGCTTTCCAAAACAAGAGAAAAAGGAGAAGAAAAGAAAAAAAAAAATCAATCACAAAAACAGAAAAATATTGTTTTAAATGCAGGGATAACAGATGCCAAGGATATAGTAAAGAGGATGACTCCAGAGGACAGAGTCCACATCATGCTTGTTTCCTTGCAAAATTTACTTAAATCTTTCTCTTCATATTGTCCAAGAAATCACAGCTTGGCATATAGCTCAAAGCTTTTATCCCCTCTTCATGCCTCACAAAGAAAGTACCTCATCAAATCTCTTCAGATGAATGCAGCTTATGCCAACCGAAGTCTAGAAGCTACCTTGCAATGGACGAGAAGATGCACATCCAATTAAAAAGTCGTTTTGCTCATAGCACACCTATTTCAAAGCGGCCAACCCTATCCACAAAGTGATGCACAATATGAACTTTAACAAGGGCTGCTGTCACGTGAAGGAAGTCACCCCTTGGACGGAGGCTAGACTTCCAGACCCATTTAGAAGGACAATAGAATTATCTTCTTGACCTAAGCATTGAGGACAACAGATCCAGCCAGTGTAAAGGATCGGCCGATCCCGTTCCGAATCGGTCGATCCAACTCGGGACCGGCCAAGGACCAACCGCGATCCCGTGTCGATCCAAAATAAAAATTGAAAGAACAATGACTCGGACTGAGTCCGTGACGGATCAGCCAATCCGGCCGATCCGTCACGGAATCGGCGAGTCAGACCAGACGATTCAAACTGGATTGTCCAGCCCACATCTTAACAAAAAAAACGATCGATTCAGGATGAGAAACGACCCACAACGCTTCCTATGAGAGAGAGAGAGAGAGAGAGAGAGAGAGAGAGAGATTCAATCCCAAATCTAACCCTCAACCAAACTCCATCTCCAGCTTTCAATCAAAAGAAGAAAAAAAACTCAAAAAATTTCTGTTACAAACCAGTGTTACCTGCGATCAAGGTTGAGGGAGAGAGAGAGAGAGCTCCGATTTGTTTCTGCAAGGGTTCCAGAGCAGGTGCTTGAAGGGTTTCCAGAGATTTCGTTACCTGCGACCGTGCGTCGACTTGTAGGAAGAAAGAATAAAAATGTTAGGGGTTTAGGTTTAAATTGTTTTTTTTTTCCTTGGGATCGGTTCGGATCGTCTGATCCAAAGTTGGTTCAGCGATCCAACTTTGTTTCTGACCGGAACGATCCTTGGTCCGAAACCGATCCTTTACACTATGGATCCAGCACCTTCCACTGCTATCAAATGTCAACCTTGTAAGGTCTGAACCATCCTCTATCTTCCAAGAATGACATGTGAAAAGTAACCTTGTCATCTAATCCAACTACCAATCAAAAAGAAGCCAAAGAGGAATTTTCCATGAGATCTCATGCCCTTGCATAAAAGATTCATTAATCCAAGATCCTAGGATACTTCATAAATATCAGGAAACTTTTGCGTCAAAAGAAGACTTCTACACCAAGGTCTTAAGAACTGGTGCCAGATTAGTATTTCCCCCCTCCAAAACTATACAAGTTATGTATCATATATTTGCTGATACCATTAAAAAATAGAGGCAATTTAATAAGTATCATCCGATATCTTTACCAATAGGTCCATATCAGCCACCTTCAAAACAGATATGACCTGGACGGTTTTGGCCGATACTTTAAACCTTGCTCACTATCACGTGTACTCCCAAAATCTCCTATTCGTAAGCATGTCCCACTCAATTAGTAATGCCCCTAAAAAAGGAGGATATTACTCTAATGGCCATCCACACGCCTACTACACAAGGACCACTACCGGATCCCAACCTCCCAACAAACTACCATACTTGGTCGTTGAGAGTTGTGACCCTCCTCCACAAATTGCCTCTCTACCCAAATCTCCAGAGTTGATCTCTAAAATATCTGTTTTGGAATTCACAGGAGACTTTATACCTTAGCCCCTCTCCCACAGTCTTGTACTCAGAACTTGAATTAACCAAATGGTACTTACTCCTCTTCCAGGGGACTCCATAAACATTCCTGTCTGTTCAATCCTATTAGAAATTAAGCTGGGATTTTCAAGATGGACATAATACATAAGGGAATTCTCCAAAGAATTTCTAGTAAAGCTTAACATTTTCTCCATTGAAATACAATCAGCCTTCCAAAAGATGGTTGTCCTTCGGAGAAGCCATAGAGGAATACGAAGATAAACCATAGGATAATGGCTCACCTTGCATCCCAAGATATCAGAGTATCAGTTCAGATTCGCCACCATCGTCACTCCAAAAATATTGCATCTGCATCAATTCATTTTCAATTTCAAACTTGATACAGCCTCAAAACAAAGAAGAATATGCCTAATCTCAATTGTGAGTTTGACATTCAGAAAAGTTAAGTGTCATCTGCTAAAGATGTGAAATTCTAGGACCTCCCACCTAGAACGAAACCTTCCAACAAGTTATTCAAAGATGCATTGTCAATCATCCGGCTAAGAGCCTATATTATTGAAATGAACCACATGCAAGGACAAGGGGTCACCTTGCCAAAGCTCTCTTTAAGTAGCAATTTAAGTGTGGCATTCATCGGGAATTTCAGCACTAGGCCCTAGGAGAATTTTGCTGATACTTCGAGAGATGTTTTTGTCTTAACAGAATTTTTCAACAAGTGGAGAAGAATCAGGAAAAACTTGGGACACTCTAATGAAACTTCAGGGATCAATAAAAGATACATAAATACATACAAAGAACTCAAAATAAAATAATAAACAATTATAAGTAATATGAACAAACATTTGAGGAATTAATATATACACTTAATATGGACTGATATACTGACATATAAAATACTAGTATGATATCACAACAATTCAACTTAGTCAATCTTAACTGTTCACTAATACGTATTTGATTTTTTGTCTATATAACAACTAATTCACAACTCCATAATTTGAACCGTTGATAGTATTTTAACAATTGGTTTGTAAAATGTTCAATAGTCTAACTATTGTCTTGTATAAAACATTATTAATTACGAATTTGTTGTCTTTTTTATTTTTAATGTGAAATTAGAAAAGATTTGAAGTGACGCATTTTTCTTTTTAATTAAAACCTAATTACTTTTATTGATGCAATGTGTAAAACATATTGTGTAGTGTGAAAAAACTAAAATTTTATTTATTTATTTAATAGTAATATTTTGGAGTTTTGTTTTTATTATTTTATAAATATGTTTACAGAGTGTGTAAATGAACAGTACAGTTTTGATAAAATATTGTAGAGCCACCACCAAGGGGCATACTTGTCATCTCATAACCGACAATTAGAGGGGTCATATAGGTTGTTTTCGAAATAGTGGTGCTTAGGTCTAAATTAAGAAAATAAGGAGGTCCTTATAAGTTTTCTTAAAACATAGGCTGCTTTATAAAATACCAAACTAAAGCCCATACTATTAGGGCTTTAGTTCTATTCTGTTGCAGAATACAAAGAAGAGGAAGGAACGTCTGTCTCCAAAAAAAGAAAACTCAAGCCATTCGTTTTGCTTTTCAGAAACTGCTCTTCACCTTGGATTGAAATTACAGAAAATTTACTAATTTCTTTTTTTTGCTACAACTTCTACGCCAAAAACTCAAAATGTCGGTGAAATATTATCTCCAAGGGGTGAGATACTGATACTTCGCTGAAACTTAAAGCACTATCTGCAAGTCCATAAAAATCAAGGACACATCATTCACCACTACCGAATTAAAGCTGATAGACATGCAAATGCGCATACAATTCCACTTAACACTAAAACCCATATGCCTCAAAAGATAACTAGGAAATCCAAATTCATGTGATCATATATCTTTCCCCATCTTCAATTTGCACAGTAAGCTGATTCCACTCTCCCTGACCTTATAATCCAAATTCTAGAAGGATTACCTCGTTTGCAATGATCTTGTAGAAAGTACTCACCGAACTTATTGGCCCGCAATCCTGGATCTTGATTAGTAAGATGAATGTTGCACTAGCACTCGTTTCAAAATCCGATCTAGCCAAAGAATTCCCCACTACTTATATCAAATCCCCTTTGATGACATTCCAACTTCTTCTATAGAAAGCCAATGAAAAACCAATAGAACCCATTGCTCTATCTCCATCTAACTCTCCAATAACTTCAAGACTTCTTCGCAATACAATCAAACTTCATCCCATCCAAAGAGGCCTATATGAAGCAGACTTCTTGAACAAACTCATATAATACGTTTCTAGCAGCCTTCTTGATGCCATCCTCATCCTCACACCTCATTGACTTCCAAGTTCCAACATGCTAATGGATTTACTATATTATGATTTATGGGGCCTTAACCAGATGGTGAAATAACCAAGTATATCTACCCCCTTAGATTCAACCATAGAGATTCAGACTTCTATCTCCAGCTAATTTCCCCTTTTCAAATTTTACTTTAAGATTCTCTCTATCTATTCACTCTTTAGCACGAAACTTACCCCTTTCTTCTTTGTTATCCAACTCAATTTATTTTTTCAAACTTTCCTTCATCCACCAATTCACCCTACCACGAACTTCCTTATTTCATGTCTTAACTTCCTTCCCAAGGCTTTTAAATACATGCAAAAAATGTAACTTGGATTACCTACCAAGGAAAAAAGACATGACCACGGTGTTTGATGTCGGCGACATGTCGCCATTTCAAAAACTAGAGAAATGACATATATAGGGATAACATCAATTTTCAACTTAGCCCTATATCGCCGATATTCGATATTTGGGTGACATGTCGCCAATTGTCGTCGAGTCTCAAGTTTGGAGAAAAGTGGAAAAATGTCGTCGATATGTCGCCAACATGAGGAAAATTTCTCCTAGTTTGAAAGAAAAGTGGAAAACTTATCCACAAATACTGGAATTTAAGAACAAAAATTTGTTATCCCTAAATAAATGAAAAATACTTCAAAAATATGAAAAAATTATGTATAGATAATAAAGATCTACTAATAAGAGAAGTTATGCATACTATCAAGCGTCAGCTATCAACATTAAGTATAGATAATGTAATAACATAATGCAAATAAATATAAAAGAAATAAACGTCATAAAGTTTAAGAATAATCAAGATAACATAACTTATAATGTATATCAAATCCATAAGGAATGCAGGGGCGGAGGGTACGGTGATGATATGAATTATGACTTTATCTTGATTATTCTTAAACTTTATAACATTTATGACGGTTAATACACTTGCATTTTGTTATAACATTATAATATACTTTATGTTGACAGTACCAGTGACTTCCACTCCGACATGGGAGCTAACAGAACTATCTAATCAAGTGGAGGTATCGTAATGTTTCAGATATCATGTGGATCACCGAGACCGAGTTTCAGCGTTTAGATACTGATTTGTTTGACTAGTATCACCAGTTTTATCTCACCGGAGTCGAGTTTTTCCTATCCTGGAAGATTTGATGAGGGTATCATGAGTTCAGCTGATTGCAGAGTCTACCAGAGGTGGTGGAAGAAAGGTTTTCAACATCTTTATGGCTGGGCTAGTGTGAGCTAGTGTGGTGGAGCGTAGTGAAGACCCCATAAGCACGTGCATCCAAAAGACTCCACATTGGAGAGGTGCTATGGGTTGCTTTGGAGCTTTGTCATTGTTTCTTGTGTGTAGTCCATTTAATTATTTTTAGTTCTTCTTTTAGTTATTTCTGATCTTTTTTATTTCTGATCTTTAGAATTGCTTATGGGCGTTTTAGTCAATTTCTTTATGTTAATAGGGGTTAGAATAGGGAGTCACTTAAAGGGGTATTTTAGTAATTGTATTCTCTTTTTTAGTAGGACTGGACGTCCCTTTTAAAATAGGGTACTATTGTGTTTTTTGGAAGATAACAAATGAATGAAAGTGAATTTTATTGCTCTCCAAAGTTTAGAAACCTAAGGCTCCAGTGATTTGAAAGTATGAAGCCTCTAGGAGTGATTCCTAGGACTTTTCTTTGTTTCTCTACACTAGTAAGATTATTCTGATTAGTTTCTGTTCTAACAACCATACTCCTCTCTTTCTTTGAGGAAAACTCAAATCTAAGGTTAGTACTGCTGTTTTCTTTACACCACCTTATCACTCTTCATATTTTCTAACAATCTATTGCAGTCATCCTTTAGATCTAGGGTTTTTATCAACTTCTAAACAGTCCTTCGTGCTGCATCCAATACAAACATGGCTGAACAGTACACTACAGTGACCATAAGCATTCTTAGGCCATTCTAGGTCCTGCTACACTTTATTTTAGCTTGTTCCTTGTTTTGTGTTGCTGCAGAAATTTCCCAGCAGTTTTAAAACCCTAATAAACCTATTAAAGTGCTGAACTGATATTGTCTTGGAGTCTAAATCTTATATGCAGGTCTTGGGTAAGGTATTTGATCTTTTTTGATTGTTTCTAGAACGAACCCCATACTAGTTAGGAAGTTCCTATTTCCTTTAGGTCCACTGTTTTTGAGACTGAAATTTTTTTGCACTTTTTATTGTGGTTTATCTTAGGAATCCACTTTTAATGCTTGATTAGAGGATTTGGACAATCTATTGGTGTGAACAACTTGCTGGATTTATTTGAATTATTTGTCAATATTCTGAAATCTGATCTATAAGCATCACATTGCAATAATTTTATGCATGTTGCATCATGTTTGGGACGTACAGTTCCGTACCAGCATGGGAACCATTCACAATGATATAGCCTAATAAGCATAAATACATCTAAATATTGTTGACAAAATAAAATTGCCCAAATAGCAAAATCCATTTAGACGAAATGGGCAAATAAAATAATGAGACATTAGTGTATCATATCCATAAAGAGTGGAGCCCTGGCTCAATTTCATCCCCATCACACCAACCACCCTTATATTGACTATAATGCATCATCTCTATGTAGTGACAATATTGGGACTCAATCAATAGTATAATAGTACCACTCCACGTAATGATAGCCTAAATTTTGTGTTTAATATATCTAGATATCTTTGCCTTATTTAGGCCAACATAGTGTATGTTTTCTCCATTATTCCCCATGCTGGTAAACGGTACCTCTCTAAAAATATGTCAATATATATGCATTTTTTGGTTTATTTAAATCTATTTGGCTCTAAGTTAGATCCCTGCAAATTTTCATTAAAAAACCTTATTTTCACCAATTTATAAATATTTTTATTTTTTTCTACTTCTGCATATCTCGGGAAGGTCCAACGACATGTACAACCTTGCTTGTGAGCAACCCAAACCCACTAACTCTGTACACCTTCCAACATACCCCATCCATATCACAACCCAAACCTTCTAAACCCACAAAAATTAAAGTGTGGGTAATGAAAGAGGAGGAGAGGGGTTGTTCAATTTCAATAGAAGAGTAATCTTGAATAAGTCCTCTTTTAGAGGGATTACTTCACTGTACGCATTGTTTTTCTCTGGTGACAACATCAATTCAAGTAAAAGACAAGTCTCTGCCACCTTCTCATTCAGCTCCAAGGTCTTCCTGTCTCCCTGACACTCCCAACCGAGATCGAAACCTTAGTGTTGTGATAGCAAAACTTACTCTCCTCAATTAAAGAGAGAGTTTATATATTAACTAGAACTAGGACTAAAACAGTAAATAAATACAGAAAGGAAAAAGAGGAAAAAAGAAAAAGGGGTTGTGTGGGCCTCACGGCCCACTCGCCCACACTAACACTCCCCCT
>JAUPMG010024955.1:0-14962 GCA_031762675.1 Pachysandra terminalis | reverse complement strand
TTTATAATTAATTACACACTAATTCCTATACTTTTATTAATTACAATTTAGCCCTATATTTTAGTTGGGTTATTACAACGAGCCAAGCCCTTGACGAAAAGCTCAATTCTTTAACAAGCCTGAGCTGAGTTTGGGTGGGCTCGGCTCGCGTAAAACTCGACTCATTTACTATTAGAAATGTATTTACAACATTATATTATGAATAAAAATAATAGAATATTATTTAGTTTTGAAGATAGTATATTAAAATTTATAGGATTCTTTAATTCGTTTTTAGCTTTAAACTCTAGACTCGTAGATTCCTAATTACTCACATGGCCCAATAACATTATTGGATCTAGTCGCGCTTTTACAAGCCAAGCCTAAGCCCAAAAAACATTAGCGCACCTAAGCCAAAAAGAATTTAATGAGCCTAAGCCTTACTCAAGGTTTAAGAGCCTAAACCAAGCTTGGCAAAGCACAATTTGGCTCGGTTTGTTTTTACAGCACCAATTTTTCACATACATTTATACATATAATACAACTCTTTTAAGCAAACACACCTTCCTATTTTCTTGTACTCACCAAATTAGTTCTATGAATTTTTCTCAAAATATGCCCATTAGAGTAACGTTAAACACATCAAGCATGAGACTTATCACGAAAATGGGTATTTAATAGTTTAATATTTAATACTGCTGCCTGTAAGGTTTCTGAACTTAGAGCTAGCAATGGGTTGGGCACATGCGGGTTCGTGTCTGGTTGCTACTGGGTATTAACAGGTTGACGCTCAACCATAACCTACATGTTTAATAAACGGGGTTGAGAAATATAAACCCGAACTACAAGCCACCTCAACCGTGCAACTCGCCAAACTTGTTTATTCTCCTCTTTAATCAAACAATAAATACATAAATAATATAAAAACACATTTTGTATTTATATAAAATATACGCATACATTATATACATTAAAAAACAACAAAAGAAGCCTAACCCAACACTGGTCTGTTTATTTACAGGTTGAACCACAACCAGCCCGTTCGAACCTGTCGAAGTGTTGTGTTCAAGCAGGTTGACAGGCCGAGTCATAGATTGCCAGCTCTAACTGAAATAATATTTAGAGGGCTAGGCAACATAATTTTGATTGTTCTATTTTCTATAGTTATAAAGTCCCATTCTAGATTATTCAAATTCCATACAATCATGATTAGATTCTAACATTAGGGGGGAACATGTATATAAATTTTAAAATAATAATAATAATAGGAATAAAAAGGATAAGGAGAGCTAAAAATAGTTAGTTACAAAGCAACCTCTTGTTTCCCACTTTTTCCAAAAGTCTTTTTCCTAATCGTTGGCACCTTTTCAAAATAAGTATTTTTCGTCCAAATTTCTCCTATCTTGGAAAGTCAACTCCCTTATTTTGGAAAATATAAATTTTCAAAACATAATATCACTCAGCCCTCATATTGCCAATTGATACATAATATTGAATCTAATAAAAATTTCACTCTCCAAGATCTTTCCAATGATAGCCATTATTATTTTTCTAATTCAATAATTTATTTGTATTGAAACTTTTCAATAATTTGTCACTAAGTACTATATTATTCAAAAATAATTGTAAATTCTACGATTACTTGGGAAGATACAGAATGTGCATGTTATTAAATTTAGTTTTCAGTGGCAGCAATATAAACTAGCATTAAAAACAAAAGCTTCTGGAAACTGAACTTTAGATGTTTCTCACTCCAAAAATCACTAATGTACTTTCTTTTTTATGAAAACAAATCCTTAGTGCATTCTTTACAACCATTATGATGAAAACTTCCACCTACAGTCGAACTTTTCTATCCCTAGTGTTCCCTATTTGAAAAGCAATAAGAAAGTACAGAAGCACAAGTGACAAATAATGATATGCTTAGAGCATGTATGTTGTAATTTAGAATTTTCTTCTTCATTTAGGACAATATTCTTAGATGATAAACAGACTACTGTTTATGGCACTCAGTAAAAAAATAAAAATAAATAAAAAATGCTTTGCTTTCGGAAAAAGAGAAACAGGTGAATTTTTGTCGATAAATACAGATTTGTATCAGCAATATTGGAATTTACATGGACGTGGACATCAATTATATTTGGCCTAAAAATCTCATAAAGGAATCTCTTAGGAGTACAACCGTGGGGAAGAATGCACTGCTACCTATTCAAAGGAAGCTTTTGCACCATCGGTGGAGAAGAAATTGGATCCCATCTTCTAAGACACATCCTGACTCGTAAAACTCAGAACATGTTATTCCATACAAGAGAGAGGCCTCGCTTTCTTTTACAGAAACAGATTTTTAAAAGTTATCAAACCTAACTCTCATAGAGTTTTGCCATATACCCTAACATGCTGCTATCAACTTTTCTAATGTAATTCTATAGAGATTTAACACAGGCTAGGAGTGGAAGGATGGCTAGGTGGAATTAGCATGGAGAAGCTTTGAAGCTACTCCCTGAGTTTTCAGAAGATGACATGTCAGAATGGTGATCAGCAGAATTGAGATTCAGAAACTTCTCGGAGTTTCCTTTTAAGGGGTTTGAGAAGAAATTTGGAAACATCTTCACCACCAGAGGAGGTGGTATTCAGCTAGATCAAGTGCTAAGCAAAAAGAAAAGACAACCAGGATCTCTTAAGAATTATAGAACTTAATTTGTTTTAATCAATTATGAAGGAAAGCGAAGAAGATGGTGAGGAAGGACTGGTGAACTAGGGATGCTTTAATGGAATTTGAGAGGCCCTTGCACCAATGAATAAAAGCTGACCATTAAAACAGCCCTTATGGAAGCTAGATATTGTAAAACTCACAAGAGTCCAATCCGAATGTTTTTTATCAAGGAGTGGTTATGATGCACAAGACAATCCTTTGGCTGATTGGAAACATTTTTAACTGATGTGAGGGGATCATCATTTCAAGGTGGGGCAGAAGGGTGGTATGGAAGTTTTAATAGGTTTAGGGCCTTCTTAGGCATTGTACCTGAAACATGAACTCTTCATTTAATTTGTTGCTATAAGCGATTTATGGGGTCACAATGACAAATAACTTCACCAAATTATGTGAGAAGAAAGATGAGATCATGTCCATTGTGAAGCAGTAGTGTGTGAGGAGTTTCAACATGATCAGATTCACCCCTGAGAATTTAGGGGAGTGTAGTATTTAAACCAACTTCTTTGCAACAAGGCCTCTTTCACCAAAAATTTAGAACTGGGCAACCCCTTTTCTGAAAGAAGCATCAAATTGAAACAGTACCGGTTCTGAATTAGGAAAATGTATTTCGAGGAAACAGATTTCTTAAACAAGATCATGATTGGTGGTCCAGTTTTTTACTTTTAAGAGGAAAGCAGGAAACATCTTGGGATTGGAACAAATCACCTCCTTGTACTGAAAAAAAGAAACAGGTACCACATCTCCAGAATAGGTTTAATAAGTTTTAATATAAAGAAGAATTCAGGAAATGGCAAGTTGAAAGAAAACAGAAAGTTTGAGGCAGAAGTCAAAGCCCATTTGGTTATGGAGGAAGACAAAATTATAAATATCTTCCGCAGAGAGACCAGACCTTTACAAGGTGTCTATCACATCAGTAAATTAGGAGCCAAGGGAACTTACCTTGAAAAGGAGAGCCATACCAAGACAAGCATTGAAGTTACTGTAAGGAATTTTATAAGCAATTGGACATACATGATTTACCGTAGATAAGGTACATTTCAACTCAACAATGTGTTAAGAGCTAGAAAGACTGTTCTACGAGAAATATAATATATTGACAATCAGGACTTCTGATGAAAAAGATTACTCGAATTGACAGCGATATAATCTAGTTTTGAACAGAGCTGATAAAGAAAATGAAATAGTGATAGAAAAAAGAACTGATGGTACGTGCAGCCAGGAATAAGAAGAGAGCATTTCTTTCTTCAATAACAGACTGGAAACTGATTACATTCTCCAAGTAAGTCACTTTTATATCCTACTAGCCTGACTACCAATTAATCTCAGCCCTTGAACAAACCTAATCTCAACCATGAACTTATTACTTAACATAAATGAAAAGATACAAATACCCTCATAAACTATAAGCTAAAATGCTGTGAATGGTATTGCTACAGTATAGTGGCGTGAACAATAGCCGCTACATTAATAGTCTAAGAAAGGCACAAATATATCCAATATTTCTTATCACATTTCCATCTTCATCAGATGGCTAATAAAGATTTAGAACCTGATAAGTTTCCGACTTGACTAATTTCAAGGTTTTTTACATCTTTGGAATTACAGAATTAGCATCACATATGGTTCAAACCTATTATATGGCTTTTACATCCGATTTTATGATCAAGGTAACTTAATGAGATGGCCCTTGGTGCATTTAGGTATCCCAACAAAACTAATCATATCTTCTCTTTTCATAAGGGATCTAAAGCACTTTCAGATACTATTGAGACGGGTTTTCCACTTCATCTAAACATCAATCTCCACCATTCTCTTTAAAGCCTTCCACCATCCTAATATTGATTTCTTTATTGGTCTTCGCCAAGATACTCATTCACTTAATATTGTATTGCTAAGTATGTTTCACTTGTTAATCTGCCTCCTTCATATTGCACATTTTCTTTGTCATTCTTCTACGTATTTTTTTTAATGAATAAGAAAATTGTATTAAGGTTAAGGAAGAATGGTCAAATACAAACCTGTAGCCCACCCATCAAGTAAGCCTAAATAAAAATAAAGGTTACAAAAAGAGAAAATATAGAGCTAAAGTACACCCCAAACAAGAAAAATATAACATCACTATTTATGACATTTCCCTCCAACATCTCTCATTGGAACACCACAAAGCGACTCCCTTACCACACCCCTCTTGGCAAGCGTATCTGATAGATTATTTATTGACCTTCGCATGGAAGAACCAGATATTCAACTCATCCATCGATGGACCGAGCTAGTCTAGCGAAATGTATGTCACCAAGAGTATAACCCAGCCTTGATAAATGAGGATGCCACCATAAAGGAATCTCTCTCTACCTCCAAAAACTAAAACTGTCAAGTCTTGCCTCCCTCAAGCCCACCACTAGTGCACGGTTCTCTGCTTCAACCGCATTCTCATCCCCAATAGGACAAGAAAATGAATGAATTATGCCTCCCAATATGCCTCCAATGATAAATGGGCCTCGGTTGCCCATAAAGCACCATAAAGTCCAGCGCCTCCCTAAGGGACCTCCAACCCAAAATATATTCACATAGGTAAAGAAAAAGCTATCATCACCCACCCTGTAATAAGGTTAGATTTTGATATCCTTCTGAAATCTTTGAAAGTACAAACCCGCAATGATACCAAGGTCATTGCCATCTCTATACTGGAATTAATTATACCTCACTTCCTTGAATATCCTCCTATTGCTCTCTCTCCCAAAGTATTGCATGAAAGAACACCAATTCCATGTATTTGTTCCTCAATTATATAAAAATGATCTTATATTACGGGTGGGAAAAGAAAGGGATCAGGAAAAGGAATCTTTGATTGAGAATGAGACATAGTAGCTACAAATTTACCATCTGGGAAATAGGCAATTGGCTGTTACTAACTTCCTGCCAGAAGTATCATCCTTATGGTACTACTATATTATATAAAGTGAGATTGGTAGCCAGAAAATATATACCCAAACCTCTGTAATTTATTAATCTGAGAGCATTGTCAAGGTTTTCGTCTCAACTCAATTCATGTTCTTAATTCTATTATCATTATAAACAATGGCCTGTATTGCAATTTGAGATTAAAAACAACTTCCACCACAATGATCTGTAAGAGGTGCATAAGGAGAAATCTCCAAGGATTGTTCGTAAGAGGAAGTCCAAAAAATGTGCAGATTGATGAAGACAATTATGGACTTAAACAGTCACCCTATGCATGATTTAATAAATTCATAGAAATAGTTGTTGGCTGACAGATTCTGCAGGAGTCATGTGCTGGCGTTTATTTGGAATCTGGAAACAGCAGTCAAGAGCGTGGCTCAAAATTTTTGTTTAATAAATGAGCTTTGGTCCTTCAAAAATAGGAAATGTTTTGGAAACCTATAGGTAACAAGGAAACTTTTTGAGAAAACTATACAAATGAGATAACAAAAATGCAAAAATAAGCTGAGAACAAAATGAATCGAGTGCACTATGGATCAATAAACTCACCCACATGGTGTTACAACATGGTGGAAATGAATGGATTGCACTAACGCACACCAAAACTTATAAAAACTTTATGAGCACTTGTTGACATATGATTCAAAATTCAAAAATGATAATGACATGCCAACACAAACACCCATCAGATAAATTAGATGTCTTAGAAAAACCACCATCACATATGGGTTCTAAAGGTTATGACACCCCATGTTTTGAAATATGTGTTATTAAAATGGCAAGGATCACCATTTGATTGTTGGATCCTTAACCTAAGTTGTAGAACATTCCTACACACATAATCCATAAATAAAAAGATATAAAATAGAATCGATTAGACCATTCCACCTAGAACTCTAAACTGATTAGCATAAGGAGGCTTTACATGATCAATTTGGATAGAAGCAACATAGCACCAATAAGAGATGTTCAAATATGCTCTTTGCTAGTCATATACTTTTTTTTTTTTGATGAATAATGGAGAGTATATATATATATATCAAGAGAAAAAAAGAGAGTGCATCAAAAAAAGCAACCACCAAGTGGGTGGTCAAAAAACAGAAAAAGAAAGATCGAAGGATAAAAGATGATTAAGTAAAGAAAGAAACATAAGAAACGGCAAAAACCGGGGTAGAAAATGCTGTACGCATAAGGTACAGAAGTCCAGAAATCCAATGTCTCGCTATCTCAACCCCCTCTCGCGCCAGTCTGTCTACCTCTCCATTTGCGCTCCTAAGGACGTGGGAAAACAAGATATTCATCCCCTCCACTAGGGAAAGTGCCAAACGAAAGATGAGTGCTAACCTCCAAGACTGACACCTGCGTCCTTTCATCCAAGATATCAATGTTGTCGAATCACACTCAAACCACTAAATTATAGTACCCCTGCTCTCTAGCCTCCCTCAAATCCGTAACTAACGCTAGAAGCTTGGCTCTCATAGCATTGCCCTCCCCTACTAGGCCCAAAAAAAACATGTAGAATCTTCCCTATATGATCCCTAAAGACGCCTCCAATCCCTGATATTCTTGGGTTCCCAATGCATGATTCGTCAAAATTGAGCTTAGTGACCCCATCTCATGGGGACACCAACTCATCCTCGCACCAGAGGAACACACCTCCAATCTCTAAATACCTCCGAGGTCGTCAGTCCTCTGAACGCATCTCTAACACACACCCAGGAAGCTGCCAAAACTGATGCTGGCTCAATCACATCCACTATGCTCGCTGATCTGTCCTCAAAAACCTCCTATTTCTCTCTAAACAAATAATCCAAAGTATGGCAAAAGAGAAGAGCTCTATACAACAACATCCCACTTTTCCCGAGGGAAGGGAACCTTCGCTGCTCCATTAGTAACCGAATATCATATGGCATCACATAACTGACCTCCACCTTACACATGAAGTTGGACCATATCTCCCAAGCAGCCTGACAATGGATGAAGAGGTGATCAATCGTCTCCTCATTCCTCCTACACATGAAACACATTTGGGGGGATAAATCCAAGTATGATCATCTCCTTTGGAGAATATCCTGAGTGCTAATTCTTTTGAGCATCACAGTCTAGAAAAAGGCCCTAACCTTGGGAGGAACCGCCGACCTCCATAAGTACATAAAAGGGAGCGAAGAGCATGGAATAGAATGATCATCTTTAAGATCCGAAGAAAGTAACAGGAGGAAAAAATTTCTTTCTGGTCATGGGTCCAAATACTGCTGTTCACGACACAAGGATTAATGAAAACATCCTTCAGGGCATCAAGAAGATAGGATAATTAAGAGAAATCTGTTGGTCGAAGGTCTCATTAAAAAGGAAGGTTCCAAACTAACCCTGAAGGTGACCACGATAGTACCTCGGCCACCACGGCATTTTTAAAGATAGCCAAACGAAAAAGCCTATGATAAAGATCGGATAGGGTATCGTTTAACCACCACAAATCTAACCAAATATGAGTTTTAGACCCTAAACCTACACAAAAACGAAGATGATAATAAAAAGGTATGGCTAAATCAAAATAGCTTTCCACACACCAGAACCAAACACCCTCATCACTAGGTTGATATCCCAATCATTATCGTGATGACCATACCGGCTTGCAATAAATTTACGCCACAAATGATCTCTTTCCACGCTAAAACGCCAAACTCACTTAGCCAAGAGAGCCTGGTTTATGGCCACAATGTTCCCAATATTTATGCCACTTTATGCCACCTGTCCTTTTTTCACAGCATATTGCGTCCCATTTAATCAAATGATCCTTCCTCCCCCCCTCCTCCCCATAAAAAGTCTCTCTGGCATTTCCTAATATGCTTGGCCACCCTCCCTGGACACTTGAAAATCGATAGGTAATAAACCAGGATATTAGTTAGGGATGCTTGAATCAAAGTAATTCTACCACCTAGAGATAAGTAGTCACATTTCCATGAAGCTAGCCTCCTCTCCACTTTCTCAATGACAAGATCCCAAAAATTGCAAACCCCCCCAAAAGGGAGTCTAAGATATTTAAGAGACCACTCTCCCCTCTTGCATCCTAGAGTCGGAACTAGTAAGCCTAAGTCCCCTTCATGTACCGCAATCCCCACCACTGTACTCTTGTCTAGATTTACTTTCAGCCCAGACAACATCTCAAAGCACATTACGATGCAATTTACCTAAAAGATCTATTGCTCCTCCGCATCTACAAACAAGATAGTATCATCAGCAAACTGTAAATAAGACATTGAAATCCTCAAAGACTCTACCGTGAAACCCTTCACTAGGCCCACATCCTCCGCAACTCTAAAGAAAGTACTTAATGCATCGCTCACAAGTGCGAAGAGAAATTGTGAGAGCGGATCTCCCTACAGGGATGAAGCCTTTCATACAACCATTTATTATAAAAGAGAAGTGAACATTCTAAAGGCATCCCCTGATCCAACTTCGCCACCTAGCCCCAAAACCTTTGCATTCCAGCACTAAATCAAAAAAAGTCCCGTTCAACTCTATTATAGGCTTCCTCGATGTTGAGTTCACACACCACCCCTGGCTCCCCACTTCTCCTTCTTTCCTCTACACACTCATTGGCGATTAGAATGCTATCCAGGATCTTCTGGTCCTTAATAAAAGCACTTTGGTTATGGGATACTAACGTGCTGATCACAAACTTAAGCCTAGCTGTCAAGGTTTTCGCAATAATCTTGTATAGGCCGGTAGTCAATCTAATAAGTCGGAAATCCGTAATGTCCTTGGCTCCCTCCTCTTAGGGATCAAAACCAAGAAGGTTGCGCTAGTGATCTTAGAAACGACCCCACTTCCATGGAAGTCATTCATGATCTTTAAGATATCATCCTTAACCACTTCCCAGCAATACTGGAAGAAACCCGTTGTAAATCCATCTGGTCCAGGGGCTTTATCCCTACTAAGATCCCACACAGCCTTTCTAATCTCTTCTTCAAAGGGTCTCTCTAGTTATTCACCCTTAGAAGCCTCTAATCGGGGGCCTTCCAAGTTCCTTAGATTAAAGTTAAAGGCTTGTTCTGAAGTGTACGACTTAGAATAGAAGGATGAAAAAGCTTGTTCAAAGTCCTTCATACTATCCCCAGTGTTGCCCTCTACCACCATGTATGGATATAATTCCTTCTCCTTCTGCCATTTGTTGTCTTGTGAAAAAAACCGATATTCCCATCTCTCTCGTTTATCCATGTCACCCTTGATTTTTGCCTCCAAAGTATCTCCACTTGCTTTATAAGACAACCAGGTCCCCTTTCACTATTTGTCTGGTTTCCCTTTCCTCTGCATTAAGCCCTCCACTTTCCTCTTTTCTATCAAGTTCCTCAACTTCTCCAAATAATCTAAGTTTCCTCAAGTTCACATCACCAAAAGTCTCCTTATTCTACACTTTGATTTTCTCTTTAACATATTTGAGATTTTTCATGAAATGGAATCCAGCCCACCTTCTTGATAAGCCCTTAAATCCTTGGTGTGACAACCACATGTTGTTGAACCTAAAAGGTCGAAGGCTGCTATTATTGGTTTAGGTGGATACAAGCATGAGAACATGGTCCGATACAGGTATAGATAACGCACACTGGATGACTTGAGGGTAGCACTCATCCCACCCTACAGAAGCTAAGAATCTGTCCAACCTATAGCATACTGGGTTAAGTTGCAAATTAGACCAGGTAAACTCCACCCCCTTCACCAATTTTCTCATCATATACTTATCATCAACCGAAAATAAACGGTGAGTGAGAGAACAATGAAAAGGTGAAGCAAAACCAACAAATTGCATTTCAACAAATGGCTCTCTGGAATATTAGCTGCATTAAGATTATAGAAGACAAAAGAAAATACCTTCATCATTGCTTGGACTTTTTCTTTAGAGGGGGGATCGAAATGGGGCCCAGGCAAATGCTTGTTGATGCCACTACAGCCACAAAAGAGAAAAAGAAAAACCTTGTGCTTAGTAAAGAAACACAATAAAAGGCAGCCACAACAAAAACAAATCAAATAATAATAAAAATAAATAAATAACCCTGTTTGATAGTGGGAAAAAATCTTACTTGTACACAAGTAGGACAGCAATATATAGGTCTTCAAATGTCAAATGAACTTTTCCTGACTCATCTTGGAAACGATCAAAAACCTTATCTGTTATCTTTCTTAGTTGCTTATCCCTCCATTGCTTACCTTCAGAAATGTTTAACACCAAAAACATTATGAGAACATTACATTTTTTAAAAATTATCACTGCTAGGATGTTTTTATTTTATTAGCATAATCCTTTTAAGAAATGGGTACACACACCTTGGATGCTTAAATTAACCAGACTGATGAGTTGTTCGAGGGAATACATGGAATGTCACACACAAACAATTACTGAAATATGGTTAAAATTTTAAATAGATGGTAGTTATCCAATATCGTTTGACCACCCATTTAATTATTTGGTAGGAGATTATTTGACTGTAGAAACGTAACAAATAATATATATATATATGTGTGTGTGTGTGTGTGTGTGTGTGTGTGTGTTAAAAATCCATACTAAAACTGCCACTTCATTTTGAATAATATACGAACTTCTATAATTCCATATCCATATTCACCTCTTGGAAGTTCTGCTTCTAACACCCAAGAATTCAATAGAAAAACAAACAACAACAAAAGCAGTACCCCAATAAGTTGGCATTGGCAACAAGGTCCCCATCTACCATCCCAATCTGATAGAATATATCTGCAGTAAGATAATGAATCCTGACAAAATCCATCCAGGTCCTTTTCAGTCTCCTTCTAGTCCTTTTAGATCCTTCAATTTGCACCATCTATTTCCTTCTCCCAGTCCCTCTACAAAATTGCCCTTTTACATGCTCATACCATCTAAACCAACTTTGTTTTATCTCCCAATAGGACTACTCCTAGACTCCCTCATATGTGTTCTTCGCTTACTTTATCTTTGCTAGTCTCTTCACACAGCCATCTCAACATCTTCATCTCAGCCACGCTCATCTTGTAAATATGATGCTTCTTATCACCCCAACATTCTTTACCATACATCATAGGTCTAATAATCATCTTACAACATTTTCCATCCATTTAGCTTGACCCAAAATCTTTATAAATGCCCAACTCAAATATGTTTTCATAATTCTAAGACAAAAATCAAGGATCTGTGAATCCAATGAAAATAAATCTAAACCCTAAAACATGAAAAACACAATAGAAGCTGAAAATATTGTAGTAAAAACATATAGAAGTGTACAAAACATCCGGCATATATTGTATCTGAATAAGGTCAAGGTAGAAGCCACAAAATCATTTCAATATAATGCAACTCTGAAATAAGATGGTCAGAAAAAAAAAGGTTCCAAACTCCAATGCTGGTGATTTACCAAAAGGGAATAGATTAATGAATTAATTTTAAAAAAAATATAGTCATGCTAAAAGATGTAAAATATAAATGACGGCCTAGAAGCAGAATGCCAGAACTATGTAACTTGCAACAGTAAACCCACAATTGTAGGGTGTCCTCGTTGGTTAGAAGTCAGCCTCACAGGATGACTGCACTTATACCATAAATTGAACTATTTCTGGATCATTCCTTATCCAGAGTTCAAATGAAATACATTTGACAGCGGTGATCATCTAATACATATTGATCTTCATCCCAGGAGATCTCCTTTGTGGACTCAAACAGCTGTAGATGTAAAGTTTGCTAACAGATGTGATGGGGCCCTTGATAAGGTCCACACAATCATGATAGAGATTACCACTGTTATGCTACTAAAGGGGGTTGAGAATTGATTAGACAACTACACACATTCCCTTCCATTCAGCAAACAATTGATTCTATTTTGGAAATTCTTCCAAGATTATACATAAATATCATTCGTAACTTTCATTGCAAGAGAGAGAGAGAGAGATTGCCTTCTCAACGTTTCTACTCATTCTATTGTTGGTATCAGAGCTTCCACAACAGTAACCATGGACACCAAAGGTTTTCTCCTCTTCTTCTATCAATCTTTCAGGCTTCACAGCAATGAAGGAGTTCATCTCAGAACATTTGACAATGAAGAATTTTTTCTATGAAAAACAGATTCTTCCCCTCATTGAAGGGCAAAAAAGTGATGCATATCTTACTGGGAGAACAGAACAACAAAGTCAATTCATAACCAGCTCAGAAGGAAAGTATCAACCCAGACCATGAAATGGAAGCAGAATGATCATCTGCTCAGGAATTTGATCAACTGAATCTGTCTGAGAAGTGTTTCTTGTTGTTGGACTGAATAAATCATAGGAACTTTAGAGCTGTACTTAGGGAGAGCATTTGCAGAATCATCCAAAACTCAGGAACACCAACTTCATTAGCAATTGCAAATGTGTAAGGAAGGTAGTTCAACTCTCCATGATTACCTTAGATATTCTACAGGTGTGTATGATAATTTTTTTACAATCAATGAACTGTTTCCTGACAAAGAGAAAGAATTTTGTTTATTAATGGTTTTGGTCCCAAATATGACATTCGTTTCCCAAATTATGACTACCTAACTACCAGTTCCAATTCTCTCAACCTGTTTCGTCACTGATAAGTTATGAGGTGAGGATTCTCTTATGCCTCTGAAGGGAAAAGCATCAATGAGACCAAGTCTTTGTAGGCCACATAACTAAAAATTATGGGGGAAATAGAAATATAGGAAAAGGAATAAACAATACAATAGTGGACCAAGGTTCAATTCTCTACAAACAGATTTTCTTCAGACTGGAAGAGAATGAATACTGCATGTGAGCGAGGTAATAAAAAATTTCAGAATCCTCGGAATGGTCCAAAAGTCCAAGTTGTCAACAATGTTATACATGAGCAGGCCACTCAAGCTGGAAATTCAAATCAGGTTGAAAGCCAGACATGCAAAAAACCAGGACACATGTGTCTGTGCTGGAATCACATTGACTGCTCATTTAAGGCTGATAACATCCCTCAAGATCTTCGAGCCATGACCATCACAGATCAACAGAATCAGAAGTGGATCCTAAATGACTTAACAACCCAGCTTCGTTTATCTCAAAAACTGGTTACGCACCTGCACCTGCACACGCACAGGAGCAGGCGCGCACACAACTACTCACGCACACACACACACACACACACACACAATCAACAGAATCAGAAGTAGATCCTATATGACTAACAAACCAGCTTCGTTTATCTCAAAAACTGGTTACACACGCACGCACACTCACACACACACACACACCTACCTTAAAAAGGTCTTCTACTTTCAATCAGAACTATTATGATTCCCCGGAGCTCCTGAAAATATTGTCCATGAAAAGAAACATTTAAACATTATTAAGTTAAGCCTAATAATAATGTTTTACAAAGGACTTCCAAAATTACTGGTTGTGGAGTTTGCTACAACTACATTCCTCATCAATCCTCTACTTTAAATGTATTGAACATGAATTTCCATTTTCTTGATGCCCTATCAGAAGGACCAAAATAACCATCTTTCTAGGCCTTTTGGCTGTTGGTGCTTTATTTTCTTTTTTAAAGAAAACCCTCAAAGGAAAAAATGCCTTTGAGGCTCTCCAACGGTGGGAGGGGGTTGATGCATAGACCCTAACATGCAGATTATAATTTAAAATAAAGAAATTACATAGGAGGACATAAGGGCCTTACCCTAGCAATAATACCAACCTGAAAGACATAAGATACATGACAAGAATGCTTTTATAGACTAAGCATTCTAACATTTTTGAAAAACTAAATAAAAAGCCTCATTATAACCTAATGCAAACCCAACTTTTCAATCTGAGAATTGCTCTAACATCCGCAAGAAGAGAAGAAAAATCATCATATCTAAGAACCTCTGAAGAAGAGCCCTTTTTAGCAAAAAAATCAGCAACAGAATTAACCTCCTTATACACATGCGAAAAAAGAATACTAGAATTGAGGGAAAACTCTAAGAATAGCACTCCAAGAATAAAATATATGCCAAGGAGGATCAGATCTCCTTTGCAACCAGTCAACCACACCACTGGAAACCGATTCAATCTCAATAAAATGAAGACCAAGATCCGCACAAAGAAATAGACCTTGGGATATATTTCTTTGTGCAGATCTCGGTCTTCATTTTATTGAGCGAAATTGGAGTACTTTTGCCCTCATCCATACGAAACAACGCAACAGATTGGCGTATAATAAGCTGCAGAAGTTGGTTTCCTGCCACTATAACATGCGTTTGAGGATGAAAACATTGGAGGATGAGAATTCGGGCGCTTTACCGATTGACCCGGTTG
>JAUPMG010024944.1:0-14962 GCA_031762675.1 Pachysandra terminalis | reverse complement strand
ATTCATCAATACTATTCACTAATTTCTCTCTCTCTCTCTCTCTCTCTCTCTCTCTCTCTCTCTCTCTCTCTCTCTCTCTCTCTCTTGTTTCTTAATTTCTTCCACTTATAATAACTTAATGATGTTATTGTAATCTGCAAAACAAAAACAGCTCCTCTAACATGGTCTTTACTTGGTAGATTCTTCCTCCTCGGCCTATTTGGGTGTGTAATTGCAATTTTAATTAATTGTGTCCTAATTCCTTCAATTGTAAGTGCCAAGTGGGGTTATTTGGTTTTGTATTAGCACTGAAACTGGGTTGGTTTGTGTTTGCAGGGTAACATTGAAGCAGTACTGCGTTGTAGCTGGTATTAACTACAGTTCTCCCCCTCGTAGCTCTGCTATGAGCAATTTGATCGTTGTTCATCTTTAGGTTTTCCCCTTTTCACTTCTTTAAAGCACACACAAACTTGAGAAGAAAACAAGAAGTCGGTACATGATGAAAGTCTGGGTTACTTTTTTCTATTTTATCTGAAAATGGATGCCTGGTTCAAAAAATACTACAAACAATGGATGCCCAAGTCTTACACTAGTTACTATTGCAGCATTGAATAATTAAAATTCTTAAATCATACAAAAAAAAAAAGAACATCTTTTGGAATTTGGTGGGGAGAAAACATCATGAGGAAAGCAGGTAATATGCTATTTGAATTTGGGACGATATGATGAGGTCATTTTAATTTATTCTACAACGATCCAAATGATCACATAGGAGCATGATAAACAGTTTAAGCTCGTATCAAGGAGTATCGTAGATAGTTTAGGCTCGTATCAAGGAGCATTATAGATAATTTAAACTCGTATCTAAAAGCATTGTAGATTATAGATAATTTAAGCTCGTTTCAAAAAGCATTGTAGATAGTTTAGGCTCGTATCAAGGAGCATTGTGGATAGTTTAGGCTCGTATTAAGAGACATCGTAGATAGTTTATGTTGAAGGATATAGGTTTTAGATAAGATGAGAAGAGGATTGAGATGGAATGGGCTTAGACAGCTATGCAAAAATTATAATAAAATAAATAAAAACTTATCTGTTTTGATGAACCAAGGTGTGACAATGTCACTATCCTTGAAACCAAATGCGCCCCATTTTGGATCGTATCTGCAGTGTACCGGGTCTAGCGGTTGGCCTCCAGGATTCAAAGGTTTTCCTTTCCAGTAAATTACACAGTCGTATCGGACTAAGGAAGAAGAAGCTTATGTAGCACTTGACTAGAACTTGAAAAACTAAAGAAATTCTGCAGTTGCACAAATCACAGAAAACTTGAAGAAAACAAGAAAGAAGAAAGAAGATGAGAGCTCTTAGCTTTGGAATGGCGTCTCAACGAGGAGAGGTCCACCTTATATAGCACAAACAGCATATTAAAACCATAATTCAAATTGAAATTGTAAAACTGCCCTAATAAAGGCAAAATTACAAAACTCCCCTACTTATAAATGTAAAACTGATTTTTTACATTAAATACAAAAACGTTTTTTCAATTTAAATCAAATAACCGTTTTGAATTTGAAATCAAACTCCAAGAGTTCAGGCTCGTATCAAGGGCATTGTATATAGTTTAGGCTCGTATTAAAGAGCATTATAAATAGTTTAAGCTCATATCAAAGAACATCGTAGATAGTTTAGACTCTTATCAAGGAGCATCGTAGATAATTTAGGCTCGTATCAAGGAGTATTGTAGATAGTTTAGGCTAGTATCAAGGAGCATCGTAGATAGTTTAGTCACGTATCAAGGAGCATTATAGATAGTTTAAGCTCGCATTAAGGAGCATCGTAGATAGTTTAGGCTTGTATCAAGGAACATTGTAGATAATTTAGGCTCGTATTAAGGAGCATTTTTTTTAGTTTCTTTTCTTTGATTTGGTTGTTGTCTTTGTCTTCTTTTGATACCTTATTGGCCGAGTCGATTGAGCCTTGGACAAATGCGACTTCCTCCTTTTCCAGCGGGTAACCAAGGTCCAACCTTCATCGTCTGGTTTCGTCTTCTCGTATTTAGCTGCATTCATGCCCCCAGTCGTCGAAGCTTTAACGGATTTCGTCTCTTCTATCCTACTAAACACATCAGTAGTTGGATTGTAGAGACTTTGTTGTCTTGGCAGAATTATAGGGTCAAAAGATCCAAACATAATGCTGACAAGATTTGATGTGGCCACTTCTTCTTTGTTGTTAAGGACAATGTTTTCTTGGCGGGCAAGATCTAATATCTTCTCTTTCAAGATAAAACATTTTTCAAGCGGATGGCTAACCGTCTGGTGATATTTGCAGAAGTTCGGATCATCTACCCGACCGGCCTCTTCAGGGAGTTTTGGTTCTGGCAGTTCGATCAACTTCAACTTCAACAATTGCTCTAGCATCTCTAGGACGTCAAATTCAGGGAATGATATTGCTTCTCTTGTAGCTCATTCAATGTTGCTCTATTCTTCTTCTGATTATCTTTGAAAGATGTCTTTCGAGGTTTGCCCGAAATCTTCACTAGAGCAATATTTACGGCCATAGAGTCCTCAGCATTGATGGGGTTAACAGAAGATTTACTTCATTTGCGGTTCTCCTGCTTTTCTTTACTATTGCGTGGCTCTTGCACATAGATATTATGACTTGCATTGGCTTGTATGCTGAGCTCCATGTCATGAGCACGCGTAGCTAACTCTTCAAAGGTTCTCGGTTTTATCCCTTTAAGGATATACCGAAGTCCCCAATGCATACCTTCAGTGTACATTTCGACAGCGAAGACTTCTGAAAGGCAATCCTTACAATCAAGGCTCAAGACACACCAACAGTGAATGAAATCAATAACCGGTTCGTCTCTCCATTGCTTTGTGTTAGTGACCTCTATCATGCTCATTGTTCGACGGGTGCTGTAGAAACGATTTAGGAACTCCTATTCCATTCGTTCCCAACTATCAACGGACCTGGATTCCAAATATGTGTACCAATTAAAGGTGTTCCCTTTGCGAGAACATACAAACTACATGACCAAAAGATCCCCATATGTACCTGTATTGTTACAGGCAAGGTTTTTATTCTTGGGATCCTGGATCGGACCGGTCCGGACCGATCCCGATCCTGATCGTCGATCCGGTAATGGATCGGCCTATCCTAGTCTGATCCAACTTTTGGATCGTCCTTTGAAAAAAAAATGGATCAGACCAGATCGGTCAATCTGTATCGGTATCGGTTGGATCGGTCTAATCCAAAGCCACTTGAAAAAAAATTGGATTGGTTGGATCGGACCGGACCGGCTGATCCGTATCGATATTGGTTGAATCGGTCTGATCCAAAGCCACTTGATACAATAAGTTGGATCGTGGCTTGGGATCGGACTGGTCTTGGCTGATCCCGATTCGATCCAGACTTATTCTTGAAACCATGGTTACAGGTTTCGACAAACTGTGCAATATGTTGTTTAGGATTACATTTTTCGTCAAATTGTTGGAACTTTAGAGGTTGGTATCCCATTGGCATTCGTATATTGTCAATGCATTTGGTGTATGGTTTTGAGTACATCAACGTACTTTGGGGTGTACCACCATATTGCGCTCTTATAGTGTTTGTTATCATGTCCTGTAGTTGTTGGACCGATAAAGATACTATTGACGCAGATTGGGCCGACTTGTTGACAGCTTGTGCTGACGAGGTCTTATGATGCTCACCAACAACTGGAGTGATCTAAGGCATGTAACCCAGAGGATGATCTTGGGCTTGGCTCGATTCTCCAATATTTTGACCTTCCAACCTATTCATGAGGGAAGTGATTTGTAAGTCCTTCTCGTCAATGGTCTTGGTAAGTTTGGCAATGTATCCAACCATCTCTGCTACTTGTTCCTCTATTGTGCTAGCACCGGTCATCATAACAGGCATGCCAACTGAGTAAGATGTAGGCATCAGATCTGTGCTCCTTAAAGGAGACTTCCCTCTTGGAGTTCCATGAGAAGATCCCGAATGAGATCTAGTGCTTGAGTTAGCGTTTGAGATAGAAGTCATTGGTTTGCCCCCAGGCATTGACTTACCTAATGGGATAGATAGTTTCTTTGCATCAATGACCACATCTATTTTTGCCCCTAGTGAGGTTAAAGAGATTACAGGTTTGGTAGATGCAATTGCTTTAGTTGCTTTTATTGAATGTACCTTTGCACCAACTTGAAGCTCCGTTGGTGCGGTGTCTAATACCACATTCTTGGACTTACTTCAGGTCAAAGGACCCTTAGCATCATTTCCGTCAGAAGTGTTTGGAGAGTATGTAGCCTCTTTGATGCAGCCACTGCTATGATTCTTCCTTGAATCCATGGAAAATGACTCTTGATTTGGTATGCGAGTAGTAGGAGAAAGAGATGAGAGGAAGAGATGTCCCAGCGGGAGTGCCAAAAATTCATAAACACAAATTTCGTGTTCGAAACAAAAGACAAGAAAAACGTGTAAACAAATATCAATTTGATTTAATGAAATAATGGATACAATCTCTGTGATTTGTATTCTTTACAAAGAACAAACCTCTGATTCAATCTCCTTGATGAATCTTCGATCTGAGGGCCATAGAAGCTTGATCTCAAATCGATCTTCAATAACTCGTACTTTAGCACTTGTTGTAGGCCAAAGTAGTTGGAGAAGAGCCTTCTTGTTTGTGGACTCTCCTTGTCCGGATGTGTTTATATCCTTTCTTCCTAGTGTAAGAAAGAAAGAATGGACGCAGGATTTTTGATATAGACTTGAGTGAACTTTCTCCAAGTCTTCATAAAATTTCTTCAAAGTTTCTCCAAGCTTCAAAGCTTTCTTCTGGACTTCTGATCCTTGAGAGCTCTTGTGTATGAAGCTCTCTATTTATAGGCAAGAGGTGAGGGTATCCTTGCCTTGGTATGGAAATCTCCTTTGATTAAGAATTTTCATGTGGAGAAGATTGAATTCTCCTACTTTGGCAACAATCTTAATTGATTGCCACTTGTCATTGCAAAAAGGGATATTTGACTCTTTGATTTGAAGTCTTCCATATTGAGAGGATTTGTGCACCTCAAATTTAGAAGTAATTTGACTTGATTGAAACATGACACTTTTAGGGGATCTTTTGCCCTTAATTTAGCATGATTTAATATTAGGTGTCTTTCCTAATATTCTTTGTCACCTAAGAGAATGTGACATTCCTTAGCTGCTTGCTACATGTTGATTCTCCATAAGATTTGTTTTAGTCACATGTTTAGCTTGTGACTTTCTTTGTGGGTCCAAATTTAGATGTTGGGCCAGATTTGTATCTTTTATTTATCTAGGCCCATATTTTGTGACCTGACTTGTTAGTTTGATCATTGACTAGTCAACTTTGACTTGATCAAATTCTTTGACTTAGATGACACAAAATTTTAGTGCCTATAGGAGTGGTGGTGCAGTGTTGAACCATAAAATGTGCAATGATACACCACTTGGAAACACGGATCCTCTGTGTTGAAACGCTTGTGATGAGAGTGTGTGCTGTGAAACACACTCAAGGGCAAAATTATAATTTTTCTTACTTTATGAGGACAAAATTACAATTTTTCCCATGGGTGTATTTCACAACACACACTCACTGCTGTAGACAATCCGGAACTCACATAATTGTGCACTAGTTTAAAATAATTTTTGTTCTAAACACTAGGATGCAAAGTAAAATGTTTGCACATCAGATTAGATTACAAAGAGAAATATCTTCCTCTTTACGTCTCAATCTGTCAAAAACTATGTTTTCAATCAAATTACGCATAAATAAATTATAAAAAATTATTAATTTATTACTTTTATAATTGAAAAAATTTAAATCGATATATTAAATTCCTGTTTGTATCCGATATGAGTACTCCTTACCTACCTGAAATGTAACCAATTAATTATTGAAAGTTTGAAGTTTCCTCGTATATATTAGATTCAAAACAACGATTGTAGATAAATCTGATGATCAAATAAGAGGGTACCTTGATATATAGAAAAACAATAATCTTTGATATATTGGTACATTGTATATAATTATAATAGGCGCCCCACATGAAAGTCAAATCAGAGTAAATTAAGCTCGGGGCCACGCTGAGAGAGAGAGAGAGAGAGAGAGAGAGAGGGGGAGAGAATCTGACTGCAAATATCGAGATCGAGATCTACATCGAGAGGGAGAAGGAGAGGGAGAGAGAGAGATGGGGTTGAAGTCATATTTGTGGGAAATGGTACCAGTTGGAGGGATGGTGGCGGTGGAATGCCTGTATGTGGGATTGGCCACTATGAACAAAGCAGCCATGTCTAGAGGAATGAGTTTATTTGCGTATATTGTCTACTCCCACGCCCTTGCAACTCTCATCCTTCTCCCTTACTTTTTCTTCTTTCACAGGTTTGCTATACAATCTCCTTGTTCCATTCTTCACCCTCTTCATTTTTTCTCTCTATGTTGTTAATTTCTTCCACTTATAATAACTTAATGGTCTAGCTTGTTTGAAATCTGCAGAACAAAAAGACCTCCTCTCACGTGGTCTTTACTTGGTAGATTCTTCCTCCTTGGCATATTTGGGTGTGTAATTGCTTCTATACGATCTTATATAATCTCCTAATTCCTTCAATTGCAAGTGCCAAGTTGGGTTATTTGGTTTTGTATTAGAACTGGAACTGGTTTGTGTTTGTGTTTGCAGGATAACATTGAAGCAGTACTGCACTTTAGCTGGTATAAACTACAGTTCTCCCACTCTTGCCTCCGCTATGAGTAATTTGATCCCAGCTTTTACCTTCATCCTTGCTTTCATCTTCAGGTTTGTTCCTTTTCCTTCTTTAATGCATCCACACACACAAACTGAGAAGATCCTCACCCCTCAAATGGATGCCTTGCTCAAAAAATAATAATTAATTTTTTCACCGTTTCTTTCTGGCCTTTTCCATGTGTCACTGAATGAGTGGTAAAATTCCTGCTTTCTTTAATGGATTTGATTGGAGGGTCATGTCTGTGTTATCTTTTCGTTCGTATAGTCATCCACTGAACACTGGATACATGGTCTTTTAAGTGGCTACGTAGTCCCACTACTCATGGTAGAAGGGCCTCACCGTCCCTGAAAATGACGGGAGGATCATGACTCCTCTGTCATCGGTTGTGATAGCATTTTTCTTAGCTGGTGAGGCCGTGAGAGGAAGCAGGTGGACCCAAGTTACTTGGGACTGGATCCTATGTGCTGGGATCCCGTTAGGATCCCGTGTGCTGACCATGCTGTAGAGACAAATTCAGGTATGGGACCCACACCTGAAGGTGAAAATACCATTTCGTCTCTCGGGGTTTGTCTCTACAGCACGATCCAGCACATAGGATCCCGGCTCAGTTAGTTGGGTCTTTTATTTATATGTAACGGGAGAGGTTGAAGAGGTTTGTATTCTGTGCTGGAATGTTTGTACCCTGTGGTATAATGCTTGTACTCTATTGTTATGCTTATACTTCTTACTTAAATGCTTCTACTTGAGTCTATCATCTGGATGTGTGTGGACCAGACAAAATGCTCTCATATATAACCGCCCTTCCATTAGTAAACTGTCAATCAAGTAATGGAATATATGCTTCTTCTTCACATCAGCATGTTTTAGGTACGAAAATACCCTTATAATCCATATATAACGTATCAAACAAAACTTATGAACAAAAATACCCCTGTAATCCATATATAACGTATCAAAACAAATATTCGAAGAGTTTTAGAATGTATTGTGCATATGATCTCTAATAACAGACCCAGTCATCTTTTTTCTATTATTGGATAAATTTGTCATTTAATTCTATATATTTTTAGCATACTTAAACCTAACAATTGGTAGGGGTATTATGTTCAAATAATCAATTTCTTTGAGATTTCTTCTAGTTTGAGAGCACATCATCTAGAGCGGAAAATATTGAATATCAGTTGAAGCGTGTGTGTACACACCATTCGTCTAGTTGAATTATGATCTCATATTTTCACTTGACCACTAAAAGATAAAGCCAACTAAATGCGTGACGCACGTACGCGCACACTCTAATTAACGTTCCATGTTTTTTGCTTCAGACAATATGCTTCCCTCTAGTTTGGCCTAACAAGGATACTGATTGTGGTGGCCAAAGTTTGAGGCTACTTCTTGTCGCAACGAAAAATCCAAAAGGATGTTTAAAAAATAAAAATAAAAGTTCCCCATGCCATTGTTATTGTTGTTATTAAGATAAGGGTAAATTACAAAAATCTCTCTTAAGTATAAAAATCTCCCTTCATCTTTTTGAAATAATACTTTTTCCTTGTTAAATATTGTTAGTAAAAATAACTTTTTGTTATTATTTTACTCAAATACCCTTATTTTCTTTTAACTACCATAAAATTCATATAAGGATACTTTTGTTCAAAATGAAGTAAATATGTGCTGACATAAACACTTCTTGTCATACAACTTGAAAGTAAGTTAACGTAAGAGAGGTGTGACCTCTCTTCAATGTAAGCTTTTATAATTCACCTTTAAGGTCCCATTGTTTCTAGAATTGGAATTCGTAATAGAAATTAGAATTTCAATTCTAATTCATTGAGAATTGAAATTAAGTAGAATTGAGATTCTCAGGATAGAATGTCAAAGAATAATTGGAATTAGGTTTATTTTTCCTTGATGTTCTTATGGGGAACGGGGGTGACTAAGGAAGATGATAATAGTGCAAAAAAGGGTTTTTATTTATTTTAATTAGGTTAAAGATAGAGGTGACAAAATCTGACCTGACCCACCAACCATCCTTGAACCCGTCCAATATTACGCAAATTTAGGTTGACAAAAATAGAAACTTCTTAATCGGGTCAATCAGAACCCTCTCAAATAATAAATAGATTGTGTTGGATTGGCGGGTTTTACAAAATAAATCTGCCATCTAGCCCGTCCGAAACCCAACTCATTACTAGTTCCAACAAAATCGGACCTAACCCACCAAAGCCAATCCAATATTTTAGCATGTTCAGATTAACAAAAATTATTTTTTCTTATATGGGTCGACCCAAATCCACCCGAATAATAAATGGGCTGAACTGGGTTGGTAAGTTTAGGGTATAAACCCGTTAACCCATCAGAACCCAAGTGACCTATTTCTTAAATCAGATGGGTTCGGGTTGACTATATTAAAATCAGGACCTAACTTGACCTGACCTGATCCATTGTCACCTCCAATTGAAATCTAGAGGGTAGAGAATTGCAATTAATAACCTCTCCCAATGAATTCTACAGTTTCAAAAATAGCCTATAAAGGACTTCTGTGGAATTCATGTAGAATTTCATTTCTTAAACAGTGTTTGGAACCTTGGATTTAGAAGAAAGGAAAAGAAGTGAAAAAGAAAGAATTGATTAGTGTTTCTTTTTAAGTGTTTGTTTAAGATGAGACATATGGAGAAAAGAAAGTTAGATTCTGATAGAATTCCGAGAATTTTCCAGTGAGTTCTCATATATTCCAACAAAGTTGATTAACTATTAAAAAATGTAAGAGATATCATGGGTTCGGTTGGAGTATTGGAGAGTGCTCATAGGCTTTCCTTCTTTTCTTTCAAAATCTCTCTCTTTTTGAGGAGAAAGGTTTTGATCCCAAAAGGAAAATTTTATAAATTATTTTCTTTATCTACGGGGGAGTTCGGTGGGGATTACAGAAGCAGATTCTAGGTATAATCATATTCTATAATCCTAACCAAACATCCCTAATCGGATTATAGAATCTGATTATATAATCTTATCAAAATCTAGAATCCATAAAAAGTTGGATTCTCGGATTCTTAGTCGATTCTTGTTGAATCTAACTCGAATCAGATTTTTGGGATTCTCTAAAAGCCAATGTTTTAGAACCCAGCTCGGATGCTAACACGATAAAAACAGGGGGTTGGGTTAACCAGATTGAACCGATGGGTGAACCCGGATCGACCCATAAACGCACATGTACAATCTAAAAACAAAAAACTTGAAATTTTTTTTAATTAAAAACCAAAACCAAATATATGATTAGAAAAGAATTTATTATTTAATTATTTTTTATTTATTAAGAACCCATAAAATAATCTAAAAAAACTTGAAAATTTTTTTTATCAATAACAAGAAACAAACATATGAAAAAAAAAAATGAAATAGTTTCTTTCAAATTTGATACCGAATATATGATTTAAAAATTTATTTCATTAATTATTTTTCTTTATTAAGAACCCATAAAATAATCTATAAAAAACTTGAAATTTTTTTATCAATAACCAGAAACGAACAAATGAAGAAAAAAAAAATGAATTGGTTTATTTCAAATTTAAAATTTCAATGATGAGAGAGAGAGAGCGGCCGACAACAAAGGTTTGGAGTTCAACGTTTGCAGAGAAAATAGCAAGCGTTAAACCTATTTTAGGGTTTTAGACTTTAGAATAAAACTCTAAAAGCCTCTACGTTGTAATTAGTTAATTACCCCTTCGGGTTCCAATTATTCTTTTAACCCGGTCAGGTCACTGGTTTAACCAGTGGGTCTTGTCAGGTTTTGAGACTTATTGGGTTAAAAGCCCACCCGACTAGGTTATATCACTGGGCACTGGTAGGCCGAGTTTTAAAACACTGCTAAAAATAATATAAAGCGTGATCTTTTATTTGCTAAGAAATTTTTATGATTATGAGATTTGTTATTTTTTATTTAAGAATTAATTAATATTATATAACACAATTATGGTTCTTTATAATTTTATTTTATGTATACAATAATTAAGGTATAAAGTATAAAATATATCCCTATAATCTGGGTCAACCAAATGAGTTTTTGATTCTAGTTGGCAGAATCCATTATCTCCAAACATGATTTTGGATTTTGAAAATCAACAATAAGCATCTGGATTTTCATAATTCGAGATTATAATCAGAATCCAGAATCCGGAATGCCCACAAAACAGGAGAACTTGATTTCCCTATCAATGTTTTTTTTTTTTCTTTCTCTCGAAATCCAAGGTTTTAAACACAACCTTAGTGCACTCCCAAATGGGAAAATTAGAAATAGATGCTCTAATTCCAATTCTAGCTCCAATTCCACTTCAATTCCTCGAATCAATCAGGCCCTTAAGATAATTATAACAACTTAATTTATTGAATTTGAATAAATAAAAGATTTAAGATCTGTAATTTGAAATTGAATTTTATTTCCTTTTTTTTTTTCTTTAAGAATGGAGAAAGTAGATTTTAGACAATCAGGCAGCCAAATCAAGATCATGGGCACCTTAGTATCAATATCAGGAGCATTCATAGTTATTCTCTACAAGGGCCCTTCAATAGCGGAAAAGATGACTCTATCGCCGCGGTTTCCCTCTGAAAATCTTCTTCCAATTCCATTATCAGCAACAGCAAGTAACTGGGTTCTTGGAGGCTTTTTCCTTGCTATTGTCAGTCTGTCCGTTTCAATATGGAACATCCTTCAGGTAAAAAAATCAAAAACCCACCTGTTTGATGAATCACATAATTAATTTCATGTTTCTGATTATCTTAGAAATGAAGAAACTGATGGACACCATTTTCTTTAATCAAAGGCAGCTACTCTTAAGGAGTACCCAGAAAAGATGGCCATTATCTTCTTCTATGGTGTCTTTGGCACCATTCAGTGTGCAGTAGTTTCCATGATTGCAGAGAGAAACCCAACAGCTTGGACCTTAAGGCCTGACCTCGAGCTCATCGCTATCTTCTACTCTGTAAGAACCTCTTTCCTTTTTTCATATATATGCTCATTGTTTTTTATCCTGGCTCTCTCTTAAGTAACACTAAATCACAATTTCTCCAATCAGAAAATGAAATGGGTGCAGGTCAAATGCTTTAACCAGAAGAGCAACTGCTCAACGGTAGTGTCAATAATAAACTTTACTTGAAAATTAAATAAGCAGGACACAGAAAGAATCAAATTTTACTTCAAAGTAAATTAATTATTTTGAAAGAATGGTTATACTTTAAACCAATTAACTGATCTCAATATATATATATATATATGTTTGTGCAATAGTGGTCACTGACGTGCATTAGAATAGAACTTTTTTCTTCTTCTAAGTAATTGTAGGCTGTAAGCAGTGGGCTGCATCAAAATGCGTTGCTTTCTTAACTAACTTCCTCTTATAATAAGACACTTATGTGCATGAGTGAGTTCACTGATATGTATCAGGATGATTGTTTTTCCTATATAAATGTAGGCCGTTGTTGGAAATGTGATCGCTCCATATATAGAAACATGGTGCATATATAAGAAGGGGCCTGTGTTTGTGGCCACGTTCAAGCCCTTTGGGATAGCCATTGCTGCCTTGATGGGTGTCATCTTCCTAGGCGATACTCTTCATCTTGGAAGGTAATACTTTCATCAAATCTCTTTTTCGATCCCTCTATTTTTTTATTTATTTTTTATTTTTTATAATTAATTGAGGTTTCTTTCCTTTTCTGAAGAAAAAATAAATAAAAAAACGACAACTAATTTTAATTTATTTGTGTAGTGTGATTGGAGCAATAATAATTGCTTTGGGGTTTTACGGTGTGATGTGGGGACAATCTAAAGTAAACGAAAGGACTGAATATTGTGGAGTTGGTGGTTTGAAATTCTCCTCAGGAAAAACCCCATTGCTACAAACTGAGAGATCTGTGTAACATATACATTGGTTCTTATTGTATTAATTATCTCCAGTTGTTTTAATTACCATACCACAAATGCTTTATTCAAACTAAGAATGGATCCTTAATCCATATACTTTATGTTCAATTCTTCTTCTTTTTTTCATTTTTTTCTGTGTTTTAAAAAATAGAAAAGAAAGAGTCTAGATTTTGTAGTGAAACACTCTAGAAGAAAGCCCATTCATATTAATTAGCTTTTTTTGGAGAACTCCATTTCTCCACGTGTACATTCAGTTAATCCCAAATCATCTATTAATTCTTAGTATCAATGAAAGGCAAAAAAGAATTGTTCTTAAATTAACATCTGTCTAATCAGTTCAAAACTTAAACCTGAAAATAACAAAAAAAACAAAAATTGAACAAGAAATAATATATGTGACAAAACCTATTATATTACATATATTAGTACGGCTTATGATGGTCGAGATATTGTCCATTTAGGTGATTCAGAGGATAACTCCAATGTTTTATATTGCTATATCTTCTAGGCATTGCCAGCAAACAAAAGATGGTGAGGCAGACCAGAATACCTTTCAAAATCTAATTGGATCAACTCTTAATCTCAAAAATAGACTTAATATATTAAATGTTTTCGATTGATAATTCATCTTACACCATGAACATTATTAAAAGCACACACTATTGAAATTGAAAGTATGGCAATAACAGACCATGAAGTAGACCTTAAGGTCTTGTTTTAAAACATATTTATTACTACTAATTAAGCACTAATAAGTATAAATTTATGATCAGTTTCAGTTAAGTCTCCTACAATTCCTCCTGATTTCCTCACGCGTACCTGTGAGTGGACTAATGTTCCCCAGCTTCACCATTGCTGAAGCAAAGTCGTTGGTGAATAGACCATTGTTGAGGCTATAGGACCTCACAAGTGCATCCTGTGACCCATTATTGAAGAGCTCTTGGTCTGAATGGAGTAGCCCACGTTGAATTACGAGGTTCTTCTGGTAGTAGTTGTTGTCGAATTGGTTGATGCTCTGAATATCAAGCGGGGCTAAGTTGGTGTCACCGCCCGTGGTTGGGCAGTTACCCCTTCGAAGGGTGGCGAACCTTGGGTCGATGTTGGTGTCGTTGTAGATGCGAGAGCGGAAGGTGGTGCACCGTGCTCCACCTATCGAATGGCCACCGGAGAGCACAGGCCCTTAGCGGTGAACATGGAAATGAGGGTAGCGAGATTAGAGAATGGAGAGGGGATATGGCTGTTGGCTGCAGCCTGGCTTGCTGTTCTTGCGTCCCTTCTTCCTAGTGGCACGTTCCATGAAGGCCCGCCTAGCTGCAAGCAAAACCCGTTTACTTGAGTTCATGTTGGTATATATAGTATGTTTGTGTGTGTGCGTGTGTTTATAAGGGCATGTATATATATTATTATAGACACAAAAGAAAGAAGACTGACCAAGAAGACGCCATCTCTTGCTGCGAGGGCTGGTATGTCTGCACATGATACAGTTGCATTGCAAGAAGCCTCAACCTGAGATTTGATGGTGTCAATAGTGTCATACCCGATAGCGGAATTCCGGTTTGGCGCTGCATTCTTCTCGCCGGTGAATATGGCTGTGTCATCGAGTAGGATGGAAGCAGCACAACCCTGGAACAGTAGAGCGGGTATGAGGAACCAAAATATCCATATTATTTACAATTTTAGAGTTCTTACTTCTAAGTTAGAGAGCTCTAGGTATGGATGCTCTCTCTCTCTCTCTCTCTTCTCTCTTTTTTGTGAAACAGTAAACTTGTTGATCGAGATTGAGCAATAATACTAAACCCAGTAAAAATAAGATCAAATAATGCAAATAGATATACGTGGTTCGACAAAGCCTAGGTATCTAGGATAGAAGTTTCCACTATGTCGAAAACAAATTAGGATTATAACCTATACTCTTACCCAATATATGAGAGAAATCCCCAATAGAACCTTATCGTAACATGGAACCCCTCAAGTCCTTTCCACTTAAATCTAGAAACCGGTTAATATGAGCCATCCACTATCTCTAACAAAACTTTATATATATATATATATATATATATATATATATATATACTAGCAATAACCCCGTGCGATGCGAATTGAATAAATGATTTGTGGATGCATACTAATAATAAGTTTGATATTGTAATTTGCTAATATAGTTTATTGTTGTTTAATAGTCCTGTTAAACAACAATAACAATGATGATGGTGATGATGTGATGTACGCCAAAAGAAATTATAAAAAGTGTACAGAAATTAGAATAGTCCTTGAATAAATTCTAGGGTGGTATTTCATATATTTAATTACTTAACG
>JAUPMG010024933.1:0-14962 GCA_031762675.1 Pachysandra terminalis | reverse complement strand
CCCATTGTTTTCTCTGTACCATTAAATACCCTGTAATAGTTCATTGCATTCATGTTCATCGTCCTCTCCATTTTTGGATTGCTAACCACATTTTAAAATGATCTTTGTAGCTAATGACACTCGCCATAATCAATCAAACGATATTAGCGAGTTTTTTTTAAAGAGTTTCCAAAGTGGTCCAATTACTCTAAAAGCTCTAAGCTGTGAGAGAAAGGCACAACAATGTATAAATGGTTCAATACCCTCTCACGTGCGAGGCTCTCACGGGAGCAATGTCTTAATATTATTTATTGGTTTCTTAATGTTATTAATGTTTTTATTAAATATTTTATTAATACTTTTTTTCATTTATTTTCTTGGCCTTTCAATATCAAACAGTTTTCACATGCAAAGAATGGTGCTAGGCTGAGATCCTACATATTTATTTTTTATTTTTTATTTATTTTTAAAGGATGTAGCTCAAGATATCTTTTCTTACAATTTTCAATCTCATCTTCTATTTCATGCTTTATTTATTTTTTAAAATATATTGGGAAAAACATTACACAAAAAAAAATATATATAGCACCAAATATTCTAAAAGCTCAAGTTGTAAGAGAAAAGCACAACAATGTATATCAAATGGTTCAATACCCTCCCGCGTGTACGGGCTTTGCATGGGAATAAAACATTCGTGGGATAACACAAGGGACACCGAGGCAAACACACACCACACGCATCCGTACGGGAACAACACATTTGTGGGAGAATAAACACAAAAACATACTATTCTCGGGATTCGAACACTCAACTGTTAGATTAATTTTTCTAATTAATCTATAATTTGGGCCATACATGTAAATAATAAATATGTGTGTGCTATCATTTAATTAAGCCTAAATATAATGATCTAATTAATAATTGATTAATTGGCTTAAGGGTATAATTGTCACAAGATTATTGTGTAGATACCATTAGATAATTATTATTTCTATGAGGGGCAGAAATATAATTATGATAAAATTAAAACTGCCCTAGCGGTTATTAAAACTACCCTAGCATTGTTTTAACAACAGGAGATTCCAGTATATATGCAATTAGGGATTTTTATTTTTTTTATCTTGTTTGGATTAAGATTTAACATCAACCTCTCGCTCTGGTACCATGTTAAGCACCAGTTACTCTAAAATCTCAAATTGTTAGAGAAAGGTACAACAATGCATACACATGGTTCAATATATATATATATATATATATAATCACGTGAAGGTAAGAAGCATTTGAAAAAAAATGAAAGCATTGGTTGAAGCACTTTTTTTGGATCATTGTAAGTCAACTTTAGACTCTCTTTGGTCTAATTTGATTTGGTTGCTATAGTTTATTCCCCTAATTATAGTTTCAGAACGAACTAGAGAGAGAGAGAGAGAGAGAGATTTATTATCTTAATTATAGTTTTAGAACGGACCCCATCCATCTTCTGGAGAGAGAGAGAGAGAGAAAGAGAGAGAGAGATCCACTATGCTTGAAGCACTTTTTTCATTGTTTTTTTTTAAATCATTTTGACCTTTCTATCTCTATCATTTTCTTTTTTCTATCGCTTTGATTTCTTATTTACAAGAAGTAGAAGAGATTAAAAGGGTGTAATTGTCCTTGTCCTAAAGCTATTTTTTCATCATTTTCTTCTTTCTATCTGTATCAATTTCTTCTTTCCATTTATAAAATTTCTCATTTATAGGAAGTAGAAGAGATTAAAAAGAGCTTAAATTTGTAGTTTTCTTTGTACTCACAAAGAACATTAACTATTTAGTTCTTAATATTAGTTTATTATTTTTGTTGATTTCAATTTTGTTTGAATTCCAATTTAGTTCACATGATTTCGGTTTAATTTTGGTTTTACCACTAAACCGAACTAAATTGGTCAAATTATGCACCTAAGTTAGAGCTGGCTACGGGTCAGATTGGGTCGTGTTCGTGTACGTCGTAAATGGGTTCTATCCTAAATGGATGGAATCATAAAAGACCCGTTTACTAACTAATTGAGAAATCATGAAACCAAACCCAACCCGTTAATAAATGGGTTGACCTTTCCTAATCCATTAGTTTTTAATTAATTAATTTTTACCAATTTTAATTTTAAAAATTAGAGTGAAATATAATAGCATTTAATATTCTAAAGTTTAATAAATATTATAAAAATATTTAATAAAAATGATTATTTTTTAAACAATATAAAAGATATATTTTTAACTTATGAATGGGTTTTAAAATATCTGTAAATAAAAAGTAATTATAAAACATAGTTACAAAACATTAAAAAACACTTAAACACTTAAATCGTGTACCTTTTTTTTTGTTTTTTGGTGAAATTAAATCGTGTACCTAAAGGGTTGGTGGGTTGGCTTCAGATTGACCTATTCACTGACAGGTTGGAAACATCCAAACGAAAACCTAATCCAATTATTAAATAAGTCAACCTGAACTATTTTAATGGGCTCGGGTTTGCGGGTTGGTTCAAAAACGTGCGATCTCTACCTTAGGTGTAATCAATTTATTCACTTTTATACAATAACCATAATAATTGTTAAATCTATTTTTCAAATTCTATTTCGATTTAATTCGATTTTTCGTTTAGGTCAATGGAGTGTCAACTAGTTCCTTAATAAGGTAAGGTAAAGGCCTTGATAATAATGAACAGAGCTCTCTTGGCTTATGCATTAGCAAAGTAGAGGCTTTGAAAAAGGATTGGGTGCTCTTTTGCTGATTTATGCCTCAGTAAGGTAGGAAGTTTTGATTTATATTTAATATATAATTTAGGGTGTTTATTTTTGAAATTAAAAAACAATATTCTTAATATTAAAATAATTTATACATCTAATAAAAAAATATTAAGATTTCTAAGTCGGAATATCTAGATTGTGGTTTAAGAACCCATAAAGTCCTAAGTCCAAAAATATATATATAAACCACTTAATGGACTTGTAAATTTAATATTTTATAATTATTAAATTTTTTTTAATTTTAATAATTACAATAGTTATATTTACTAATAGATGGACCAACTCTTTCTTTTTTAATTTTAATAGGATCTCTTAAGCTAACTCTTTTTCAATTTTTTTATATTGTTTATTAGTATATTTACTTTAGTCGAATCGAACTCTTTTTAATATTATTAGTATATATTTTTTATAATTAATTAAAATAATTACAATATCTAATACCTATTTTATTATGCATCCACTTCTTTAATTAAAAAATTTAGCACTTTTAATAATTTAAAATAAGTATTATATCTAATATGTATTTTGTTTTTTAAAATTAGTTCTTAAATTATTAGAGAATTAAATTGTCAAGAAATTTTAATGAATTTCTAATTTTGTTATAAACGATATTTTGGATTTAATTCAAGATAACGAATTTTAGAGATCATTCTTTTTTTTTATTACTAAATTATATAAAAAAAAATAGAATTATTTTATTACAATTAGGAGTATGGGTTATGATTCTAGAGGGATGTGGGATAAAAAGATGTAATACAAAAATAAAAATATGAATGCTAATTTGGTTAATTATCGTATAGACGTTTATGACCTAAACTTACCCTATAAAAGAAATTCTAATTTGAATATTTAATGACTTAAGAAATTTTAATTAATTTCAAAAAAAATATAAACAATTAAAATCTATACTAAGCGAATTATATTTTTAAGGATTTTTCAGTACACTTTTTTAGACTAAAATATCTTTTTCTAGTTTATTTTAACACATTACTTCTTAGTCCTATTAAAACTTGATATTTCACTTAGATAGGATATTTGAGATAAGCTTAAAATAACAAGATAAAGTTTATTAAAACTAATAATTTATTTCTTAAAATAACAAGATAACGTTTATTAAAACTATTAATTTATTAAAACTAATAATTTATTGAGATTAGGTTTAAATGAATTTATCGTCTAATTAGATAAGGATAAAATGTGTATTTATATCAAATAAAATTAAGTTTGTTAGGATAACAAATTGCAAGTGTAAGTACCTGAAATTTTAGGATTAGAAAAGAATTTTAATACAAAGGTTAAAACAGTAATTTCATGGTACTATAATTTAATCTAACTTAAAGTTAGTTAATTATAAGTTCGTATTAAGTTACATTGACTTAACATATATACATATAATGGGCTCAAATTTAGTAATTAGGAACTATGTTGTATTGTGGGCTTTAGTAATGGGCTTAATGGGCTTAGTTAAGTTCCTTAAAGCCCAAATGAACAAAAATCTAATTTAATAAAATCTAATTTCGTGGTTAATTAATAAGCAATTAATAAATGGGACTCATAATCACCATAGGAGTAAAAAACTCAAAAATAACAGTTAATAGTCCTAGTCTAACTCTTAACTCCTAAACTATTATACATACATAGCTAACTAAGTAAAATAAACCATTATGAACAAGAAGATTTTGTGGGAAACCCTAAAAGGGATAAGAACAAGGCTCCAACCCAGAATTTAGAAAAATCAAACATCAAGAAAAAGATCTACAACAATACAAGTGAGTTTTCCTTCAAAGTCTTGTGTATTTAGTCTTAAACTTGTGTTATAGCATGGTGGAAATTGTGTGTGTGTGTTTATGAAGTCTTTCCCCATGTTTCTATAAGTAAAACCCAGAATTACAAGTTAATAAAATTGAAAGGATAGGTTTGAACATGAAGAATAACCCTTGAAACCTGAATACTGGGATTTTAATCCAAATTAAGCTAATGATTAACTTTAACAAAGATTTGTGAAGGTGTGGATGCCGCGAAGCAAACCGGAAATCTCATTGGAGATCCCACATTTGAATTCATAACTCTCACCCCAAACAAAGCTTGGGAGTGGATAAACAATATCTAGCAAAGAAGCTAAATAAAATGGATACTATATAAGGTATAAGTTATGAAATATCAATATTCTTAAAATAATATCAATTACAATAAATCTTCAAACAAGCAGCGGAAATTAATACGAGTCTAGTGTTTTCAAATCAACTCCTACTATAAAATCAGGTAAAAACCTTAAATAGAAAAACCTAAAGATGACTAACGTCTATATGAGTCAAACATCAGAGTATTAACGTTCATTTGGAGGAAATCATACTAAAAGATAAATAATAAGGATGAAAAGGAACATTCAAATCCAAGCAATAAACAGCTGAAAGAAAATAGATATGATACAAGTCCAGGTCCAGTTGAAATCCCAATAAAACGTTTATACAACGGGAAATTTAAATAAGAAAATTATTACGCTAATACATTAAATCAAATAAATATGAACAGCTTCTTCATCTTCTTCAGGGCTTCATCTTGATCTTCATCTAATATACTTGAAATGTGGTTGCTTAAAAAATTATACTAGTCAGTAAGTAAATAATTTCAGGAATATATAAGACTATCCTAGAATCCAAGTAGTTCACAATACTTTCAGTCCATATAGTAAGGAAAACATCAAAATGCAATGCATGTGGTCAATTAATTATTATGCATGCGGTGCACCTATTTACAATAATCACCAAGTGTGATCTAAACAAACATTCTAATATGCATGGAGTCTGTGTGGATTCCACAAAGACCAATCCATCTTTGGGCAAGATGTCTTAATGGACCATCCCCCAAAGATAAGATCCTCTTTTCCTAGTAATCGTACATGTTGGTTCCTCATATGATCTCAATCTTGCTACCCAAGGATGCTCACACAGACTCCATCCCCCAATAAATAGCAGAAATAGCAGATTATTTTATGTGCGCAACATGGTCTCTAGAGTTTTCAACCTAGAGGGCACAAGCGCCTCATCTTATTTTCGATCATAGGGACGAATCCCAAGGCATCGCCCAAATCTTCCTCAGAGAACCACACAATCCGAACTACTATCAGAGCTCACACACATGATTCGGATATTGGGTCTTACCAACATGAAGTGCCCTCACCTATCATCTTTCCTCATATCTCTTGGGATCATCACCTAAGACGTATCCCGCACCATGGGAGATAACAAACAATTGGTCTATTGGGATAATCAGTCCCTCAACCCACATAAATCTAAGTCTCCTCATTTATTATGATTTCCAGATCATAATACTCTCATGAAATAATCAGGAGTCCCAGAGGAAAGGAATCAAGATACAGGGTATTACTCATAGACCAAATCCATGGTTAAGAGCCAATGCAGTGCATGTGAGTGAGTGCACATTAGCTAAACATTCAATCTTTGTGTACAAGGTGTAATAATAACCAACAAGCATGTAGATCATCTAATTCACAAGTAATAGGAATCTCATTCTAGGTAACATGGATAGTGGGACCACAAGAGAAAAATTATAAGATAATCTAAGTGACCACATTGGATGCATCAAATGTATTATCAATCATAAATACATATTCATCCAAATCCAACCTTCCTATTCATCAACACATATAGTCCATGAGGAGGCATGTATAATAACAATCGCCCTGAACTTCACATAACATCATACTAGATAAGATTAGATTAACCCTAGGTTACCTGCAAGATACATTATGATTAACTAAAGATACATTATGATAATACTAGAGTGTATTATCATCAATTCTAATCGTAAATCATGATATGTGTATTAACTAACAAACATCATAACAATAGGTCAAATATCAGGTTCGGCGAGGTCTTTGGCGACCACTTCGACGCACCGAAGCCTGCCTCAGCAGCGACCAGTTCGGCAAACCGAATTATCAATCGGTGACAATTCCAGGGGGTTCAGTCTCAGCGAACTCTTTGACGCCCACTTCGGCGCACCGAAACCAATCTCGGCGCACCGAACCAACTTCGGCGGGGTGTTCATGCTCGGTGAGCCGAACAATCCGCCTGCGGCCCAGAATGTGTTCGGCGACCCGTTCGGCGAACCGATGAGGCCGCCGAACATCGCGAATAGACTTAAAAATAAGGGGTTTCTCACACATTCGAACATACAACAAAGGGGAAACTACTAACATGCATTTATTAATTAAAATCCAACAACATCTAACCCTAAAACATGATATTAAACTAACATTTTAGATCAAAATTATTTCAAACCATTCTTCAACCATGAAACAAACTATAAACAATAACTAAGCATTTAATTCATTCCCAAACATGAAAATAAACTATAAATCAATAGCTAAGCATTTGATCCATTCTAAAACATGATATGAACATGAAAAGTAAAGAAAATGCATGGAATCCAAGATGAATCTAATTATGTTCATGAAGTTATCCACTTACCTTAAGAAAGGTAAGAGAATCAACACCAAACCCTAGCAAAGCAAGCTTTCTCCTCCTTCAAGCTCTCCTCTAAGCTCCAAGCCAACCCAAACAAACCCCCAAATGAGAGTGAGACATGAGATTCTCTTCTCTCCCACTCAAACCAAACCCTAGCCTAGTGTCACCATCTTAGCCCTCCAAACCAAACCACTCCAATCTCAACCCTCCATCTCACCTACTCAAATCTAGCCCTCCAAACTCACCTACTAAAATCCTAGCCTTACACCTCACCACACAATCAAACACAATTCTCAAGTGAATCTAAGCCACACGTCAAAATCATGATCTAAATGATCAAATACAAAGTCAAACATAGAAAGGGCCAGGCTACGGTGTGTAGCACCAAAGCCAAACAAACACAACATGCACGATTGCATGGTCGGATCTAATCCGATCGGCGATCCAACAAAGGAAAACAATCATCACATGATATAAAATATAAACATGCACAAATCGAAAGGCTAAAGCTGCTACATTATTTTATTTCCTATTTAATTATTAAATTAGGTTATCTAACCATCACTGCATCCTAAGTTAATCTGGTTGATTTAATCATTTTAATGACTTAGGGTTTCTAGTGTATTTTATGTGATTAAGGATTTTAAGTGTTCTAACCTTAATTACTAAATGAAATTAAATTACTCATTAAATTACTATTTTACCCTAAGATCTCAGGGTAATAATTTTATGGATTATTCAGGTTATAACAGTGGATTAATTTTGAAGCTTAATTTCATATTAGAGAACCTATGGGAGAAGTCCCAATCCAAATGGACCAAAAGCCAGTTTTGGCTAGCACTTCGGCTAACCGTCAACCTAATCGAAATATGCACCTAGAAACCCTGCTCTTGAGTTGGTTAACCGAAGCATTTCGGCCAATCGACAACCCAACCAAAACACATTGACATGTTGATTTTAGGTCAGATGCAACTTCATTAGATCCTATCACGTACATGGATTTTGATAAAGTTTGGCACACTTATCCAGATTTCAGCCAACCGAATACCCAACTGAAAATCCAACCAAAACCTACTTTGACTGGTTTGATCACATGGACACTTGTGCGATGGGAAGTTAGGTATGTAGGAAGAGTTTTCAGGTATTTGGAATTGAATTACCCGATTTGACCTACCTATACCCTATTATCAAACCTATTGAAGCCATGGCCATAGAATGAAATACCAAACTTGAAAGGGATTAGTATGTAAAACTCATCATAACATGAATTGGCAATATAAGAATGTTTAGATGGTATTGTGATTAGTGATTATTTGCATTGTATATGCATATAGTAACCTAATTTGTGTTGTGTGATTTTGCTAATAATTTGAAGAACGTATGATAATTTAGGTGTGCATATCTTTCATTTTTAAGTAGGATAAATCTTCACCACATTTATTTATACCTAATTATAACTAAGTCGTCATATACGAGTGTGTTATATATTTATGAATCCATTGTGCATTGTATTAGTTAAAATCATGAGAATGTGTCTCATGTGGTTGCTGATTGAATATATGTGTGTGATCATTATTATCATGGTGTTGTGCGCATTGCATTAATAACTAGAATGAATAAATGAGTTGCATTGTGACTACCTTACCGAGATGGCTAACAAATATCCTATTGGAGTACATTGTGCATACCCAAGAATGGATACCATCATGACTGGTGATATTGCTGTGAGGATTACTTGCCCTTATTGGGATTGAGTGTTTTATTCGCCCAATGTGAAAGATGTATCTCAAGAGACTTGTGATAAGATGATAGATGAGGGAATGCACTTTTCAATAGTTGAATCATAAAAGTGAATTATGTTAGTAGATCGGGGAATGTCTGTTCACAAGGGAGAGTTCATAGGTGATACCTTGGGATACGTCCCCATAATAAAAAATAAAAAAAAATAAGGCGTGGGGATTGTGCCCACTAGGTCGGATGAAGCTCTAGAAACTGCGATGCACACGTAGAATAATCTTCTATTCATTGTCGTGTATGCGGGGGATGGTTCACGTTGACATCTCGAATAGACTGGGATTGGATTGGGTGTGAATGTACATTGTTCGAATGCCAAACATCATGCATCTGCATTTCATATTATTATGCATGTTATTGTGATTATCTTGGGTATGATTTGCATGTTATCATATAGTTTTAGGCATCGTAAAACAGTTGAAAATATGACAATTGATATCCTTAGGATACAAAGCAAAGTGAGAATTGGAGAGAGAATGAGTCATTGTATGTTTATTGTTCATCTTTGAACTTTATCCTTTATTTTTCAATTTATATTATCATTATTATAACTATTTTTGCATAGCATTGGTTTATGAGTAAATACCTTGTTTAGAAGGCTTACTCATCCGAGGTTTCAGATTATGTTGTTGTTTATTAATATTTTTTAGGTATTGAACGAATTATATCGAAGAAAGCACTATGGGAATAAAGGGAATATGATTTTAAAATTCAAAATATGCTTTAATTTAAAACTGTTTTGTTTGATTTATGTTAGATGAAAAAAAAAATTGTTTAGACTTTAAATTTGAAAACATTTTAAGTCGTTTTGAACTGTTATAGTCCAAACAACTATACTTTTTAAAGACAGACGCTTAGGCCATTAAAGTCCCAAACGACTCCTTTTGTGGTCTATAAAAGGAGGGCTTATCCTCTTTTGTGTACACACAACTCAAACCAAGACCTCTCATCTCCTTTCTTCTATTATGATTTCAAGGTTTCTGTAATTTCTGCAACTGTAGAATTTTTACTTTGTTCTTCAAGTTCTAATTACAGACGTTTAGGCCATTAAAGTCCCAAACGACTCTTTTTGTGGTCTATAAAAGGAGGACTTATCCTCCTTTGTGTACACACAACTCAAACCAAGACCTCTCATCTCCTTTCTTCTATTCTGATTTCAAGGTTTCTGTAATTTCTGCAACTGTAGAATTTTTACTTTGTTCTTCAAGTTCTAATTAAGTGCTACACAAGCTTCTTTGTCCTTAATCCGGTACGACCATGTAATGTACCAGAAGGAAAAAACCGTTGAATCCTAGAGGCCAACCGTTAGATCTAGTACACTGTGGATACGATTTAAAAGGGGGCGAATTTAGTTTCAAGGATAGTGACATTGTCACGCCTCGGTTCATCAAAAATAGATAAGTTTTGTAGTTATTTGATTATAATTTTGCATAACCTTCTAAACCCATTTTCATCTCTTTCCTCTCCTCATCTTGTCTAAAACCTCGAAATCCTACAACAATCATGATACCAAATTTTCTGTTTTTTTTTAAGACAAGATGAATCCTACTAACCTCAAATTCCTAAAAGTGTAACAGATCCTAAGAGAAAAGAATACGACCTAAAACATTTGATTGTGTCTTTATTGGATATGCTAGTAACAGTTCAGCATAATGGCTTCTAGTACTTAAATCTGAGAATAATATACTAGAAGAAAACACAATAATTGAATCTAGAGATATTAAATTCTTTGAACATATATTTCCTATGAGGAAAAATGTATCTAAAGAAACAATAAACCAAGAATCAACAAGTGAAACAAGAGAAATAAAAGAAGATGAAAAATTTAAATTGAACCAAGAAGAAGTAAAAGGGTTAGGAAAGAAACAAACTTATGTGATGGTTTTTATACTTTCCTAGTAGACGATGATCCAACAACCTATAAGGAAGCTCTGTCTTCTCCAGACTCAATATTATGGAAAGATGCAATCAACCATGAGATTAAATCAATTATGTCAAGTCATACTTGGAAATTGGTTGACTTGCCTCATGGTTGCAAAACTTTAGATTGTAAATGCTTTTTTTTTTAATCAGAACTATAGGTTGTAAATGGATATTTAAAAAGAAATTAAAATTTGATGGTTCAATAGATAAATCTAAAGCAAGACTAGAGGATAAAGGGTATAGTCAAAAGGAAGATATAGTCTACATTGATACTAACTCACCGGTAGCTGCGATGACTACCATTAGTGTGTTGATTGCTTTAGCCTCTATACATAAACTAGTTATACACCAAATGGTTGTTAAAACAGTCTTTCTAAATGGTGATTTAGAAGAATAAATTTATATGAATCAACCTGAAGGCTTTATAGCTCAAGGTAAAAGAAAGAAATGTGTAAGCTAGTAAAATATTTAAGGATTAAAACAAGCACCTAAACAATGGCATGAAAATTTTGAAAGTGTCCTAGTATCTAGTGTATATTAGATAAATGATTCTAATAGATGTGTGTATCATAAATTTGAAAATAATGATGGTGTGATAATTTTCTTATAAGTAGATGACATGCTCATAATGGGAACAAATCTTAAAATAGTGAAAAAAACACTAAAATGATTCTTAACTTCCAAATTTTATATGAAGGATTTGGGAGAATCTGATGTGATATTAGGTATTAAACTTATACAAAATGAGAATGGTTTAGATTTATCACAATCTCACTATGTAAAGAAGATTTTAAAGAAGTTTGAGCACTTTGATTGTAATCCTGTGAGCACTCCCCATGAATATAGTATTCACTTGTGTAAAAATAAAGGTAAAAGTATATCCCAATTAGAATATTCTAGAATCATTGGCAGCCTTATATACTTGATGAAACTGCATTAGACCTGATATAGCCTGTGCAGTAAGAAGATTGAGTAGATATACTCACAGTCCAAACCAGACCCACTGGACCGCTATATCCAGATTATTGAAGTACTTAAATGGGACCATAAACTATAGCATACATTATACTAGCTTTCCTTCTGTGTTAGAAGGATTTTGTGATGCTAACTAGATAACAAGGAATGATGAGATAAACTCTACGAGTAGTTATGTGTTCACCTCTGGAGGTAGAGCCATTTCCTGGAAATCCACTAAGCAGACTTGTAATGCTAAGTCTACCATGGAGTCAATTTATAGCCTTAGAACTAGCAGGTAGAGAGGCCGAGTGGCTTAGAAACCTGTTGCCAGATGTTGCTTTAGTGCCTAAATCAATACCATATGTGTCCCTACATTGTGATTGCCAAGCAGTTATAGCAAAGGGAAAGAACAAAAATTATAATGGGAATAGCAAACATATACGTCTAAGACATAACATAGTAAGGCAGCAGCTTACTAATGAAGTCATAACAGTTAACTTTGTGAAGTCAAAAAAGAATCAAGCAGATCCTCTAACTAAACCACTAACTAGGAAAGTAGTATATTAGACATTAAGGGAATGGGGTTAAAGCCCTTAGAATGAATTATCAGTGATGGCAACCCAACCTACATGAATAGAGATCCCACGAAATAGGTCCAATGGGTATAACAAGTCATTTAAGGAGTTCGACAGCATTGAATAGTGACCTTATCCCTATGATGTGTACAATGCTATTTGCAGTGTGTGAGGATGAGTTTTTAAAACTCTTACTAAAGTCCATATCCTTTATAGGTGGTATGTTTAACTGCAGTCACATACTTGATAGATTTTCCCTATGAGAGTGTGAGGTGGGGCCGCTTCTGTTGAAAGTTAGGCAGACTCTCTAGAGCACTCATGCAAATTCAGGCGACGCATAGCCTAAATGTGTCAACCCATTAGAACAATATTATGGTAGGGTATGATGTGGATCTCAGTATTAGTTATTTACATAAAAGAGATTAGGTTCATGAATTTATTCCACCTCGTCTCTGTAGACACTGTATTGAAAAACCCTAAGTACAGTTAAGTCCAAAAGACACTGATATGACTGCATCATATTCTTTTAAGCACTTGACTAGGTTTGTTTATGAATTTTGAATCACGTGGGCGATTGTTGGAATATAATTTTAAAATTCAAAATATGCTTTAATTTAAAACAGTTTTGTTTTATTAGTGTTAAATGAAAAAAAAAAAAACGGTTTGGACTTTACATTTGAAAATGTTTTAACCCATTTTGGACTGTTATAGTCCAAACGGCTATACCTTTTTAAAAATAGCCGTTTAGGCCATTAAAGGCCCAAACGACTCCTTTTGTAGCCTACAAAAGGAGGACTTCTCCTTTGTGGACACAGAATTCAAACCAAGAGCTCTCCTCTCCTTTCTTCTATTCTAATTTCAAGGATTCTACAATTTCTAAAATTGCAGAATTTTACTTTGTTCTTCAAGTTCTAATTAAGTGCTACACAAGCTTCTTCGTCCTTAGCCCAATACGACCGTGTGATCTACCAGAAGAAGAAAAATTGTTGAATCCTGGAGGCCAACCGCTAGACTTAGTACACTGCGGATACGATCTAAAAGGGGACGAATTTGGTTTCAAGGACAGTGTCATTGTCACGCCTCGGTTCATCAAAAACAGATAAGTTTTATATTTATCTTATTATAATTTTTGCATAGCCTTCTAGACTCATTTTCATCTCTTTCCTTCTCATCTTGTCTAAATCCCGAAATCCTACAACACAAGTTTCCATAGATGATTCTTTTTCTAGCATTCTAATATAGGCATGAATAATTCTTTACAACAAGGCAGAACTTCCAAGACTTGTATGACCCAATTCATTCAATGGACAATGTATTAAACCTTCATTTATTTTGGTTTTTTAATGCTTTTTTGATGTAAGTTTGGCTTGAGTTTGTTTTGCTGAGAGAAAATATATATCTTGGTTGGGATGCCTTGCTAGAGATTAGTGGCATTCCATACTGACTTGCTACTCATCACAACTTAATTACTTTTTTTTGACTATTATCGGTTCTTTTATTTATCCATTGACTTTGATATTAATTGAAATTAATTCTTAAGTTTGCTCTTCAATTCATCATGTGCCATGCTTATTACTAGTTAAAAAAAAACATTAGATCGGTTGGACCGATCACTGGATTGATTGTACCGGTCACTGGATTGATTGTACCGGCCAATCTATATCGGTTGGACCAATTTGATCCAAAGCCTCACAATATAATTATATTGTATTATTGTTTCGTAGCTTGGACCGGACCAGTTCTGACCGATCCCAATACCGATCGGTCCAATCCTTGAAAAACGTTTTACATACAAAGCATTTTCTAATTTTTGTTGGACAAATTCGGGGTAGGTAGCCTACTATTTCAATATACAACTAGCGACCCAACATGTGATAGGTCCCACAAAAAATTTTAAGAGATTCAAACCAACTGATTTAAAAAAAAAATAAATAAATAAAAATAAAAAAAAAAATTGTTAATCATCTTATTTGACTGTTCTTTCCCAAAAATTTTACAAAAGTACTTCCCACCGTCCAGTGAAATTTATTACGACATAGTATCCAAAAATCTTAGAAGTTTTATTCTTTGATGTTACATACCACGTGTTCCGTTCCCATTCTAGACTTCTCTTCAAAAATCCACATTTTGTCAGATATTGCGACTCAAAATATTCAGTCTACGTGTCAGCCAATTTGAGGTCCAAATGGCACCACTTTTTTGGTTACTCACTTTGGCTCTATGTGGCTAGGAGATGTGTATATATAGATTTTCCATTTTCCAAATCTCCTCAACCTGTCTGAGAATTCTAGCAATAACAACAACAATGTCTTCCCTCAATCCTAATGAATGACCTTCAGAGAATATTTGAGCAACAACAACAATGTCTTCCCTCAAGCCTAATGAATGATCTTCAGAGAATATTTGAGCAACTCGACCGGAACGGCGATGGCTACGTCAGTGTCGAGGAGCTGCATTGGCTTCTCGA
>JAUPMG010024912.1:0-14963 GCA_031762675.1 Pachysandra terminalis | reverse complement strand
TGATCACCAAGTGTGATCCATGCAAATAAAGATGCTGTGCAATTATGCATGCTGTTCAGAATTCGAATCATGTAAGTCCCACACTAGACAAACCAATTATTAAGTAAGACATCTTATTGAACCATCCTCCCATACTGGGCCACTCTCAGTAAGATATTCGATGTGTTCATCATAGTTTTGAGGGGTTTTACCCAAGAGGTCACAATTCCCCCACTTATTTGCTGCCAGGGCAATGCAAAAATCCAAGGCGTCCATAAATCGGATCATAACCTCAGTGAGCCTTACATAAGGCGAATGCCAACAGAATTTCATTCGGCATCCATTACGTATATTAATACGCTATCAAGATGAGTAAAATGGGGTATATTGCGGTAGCAAGTCCCTCAACCAATAATAATTGTCCATCCGGGGCTTCCTCACCAAACCATGATGTCCAAGTCATGATTCACTCAATTTTAATTAGAAACTTCAACATAAGTGAAGTCTGATGGCAAGTCTGGTACATGACCAAAATATGTTCATTAACTCAATTGGTTATGCTGTGCATGTGTAGTGTCGTGCACACTAACTAAACATGCAATAATGTGAACAGATGTGCAATAGTTCTAAGTAACATGGTTCAAGTATTCCTGATAGCCAATAAAATCATGATGTATAATTAACATAACTAATTCTTAATCCAATTAATTTAACATTCAAGTCATATCCCAAAATAATCATAAATATCACACAATTAATCATCTTATATTAAAAACAATTTTTATCACATGAATCTAATCAAATAACCCAATCTGGGCTGACCGGTTGGCTAACCGGCACGCTGGTTGGTCTGCTGGTAGCCTTGGCAGGGGTCAAACACATCAAATTCAGAGTCTTGAGGCTGGCCGGTAGTCTAATCGGCACACTGGTTGACCACCGACAGCCTAGGCATAGGTTAAACTAACTAGGTGCAGGGTCTAAGGCTGGCCGACAGGCTAACCGGCACACCGGTTGGCCACCGATAGCCTAAACAGAGACTGATTTTCCATAATTTTCTCAAGGTTAGCCACTGGTAGGCTAACCGGCACGCCTGCTGGCCCCCGGTAGGTTAGGCAGGGGCTTATTTTCCAAATTTCAGACACTCATGGCCACTGGTAGGCTAACCGGCACGCCGGTTGGCCACCGGTAGCCTAAACAGTAACTCATAAACAAATGAGGGTTATTCGGCAGGCTACCGGCACGCCAGTTAGTCTACCAGATTCTATCTCGGTGAACAGGCAGGCTAGTCGGCAGCCAGCCGGTTTGCCCATAAACTTAAATTTAGCACGATTTTTTACTTTACAACTTATTTTTAGCAATTTTCTTCAACAAAAACTCATATTTAAATTATATTCCGAACCTAACCCAATCAAATAAACAATCAAAATCCTATCTTATCTTGCTTGGGATGAAATCGTTTGGAAATCTTATATTTTTATGAAAAACCATTGTTCTTGAATTTGAATTGATTGTGCTATGTCATATTCCTTGAATATGGCATATCACCTAATTCAAATAAAAAAATATAACTTAATCGAATTTACTTATCTTGCATGATGCGCTGAACCTTCCTCTTCTTCAACCTAGTTAACGTTTGGACTGCTTCTTCTTCTTCGTTGGCTCCAGCTATCAACTTAGTTTTAAGTTTAATGGTTTGGACGACCAAACCAGTGTTTATATAGAGGTTTAAACTTGTTTCCTAGTTGTTTTAGAGATTAAGTTAGTTTAGGATTATATCTCTAAACCCAGCCCTTAGATTTTGTTTAGTTAATCTACACCATTGGTTGGGATTTACAAGTTCTAGTACAACTCAAACATTAGCTCACCTATTATCCTATTTATATTAGGATCTTATCTTACTTATCCTAATTAGATTAGGCTCTTATCTTTCCTTTCCTTATCTAAGTTAAATCCTTTTTGTCTTTTAGTCTTGATCCTTAATCTAGTTTAATTATTCCTGTAAAATCTCAACCATTGGTTTAACTTTGAGTTTATGATTCCGTGATGCACTTTAAAAATCTATTGTGCTCCCACCAATCACAATTGGTCAAAGCCAACTAATTAGCTATTACTAAAATTTTGAAATTAGTCCCTATTTTCTAACTAATTACACTTAAAATTTTTAACTAATTACATTAAACTCCCCTAAACGAATTGGGTTATTACATTTCCATTCTCACTCTATTCTATTTTGAATCTAGATCTGAGTTTGGGAGAAAAGTGGAGAAGTGGAAGAGAGGAGAAGAGAAGACTGATTTTGGCTTGATCGAGAATTTAGTGAAGCATCTTGTGTTTGCAGCCGACGGTTAGAGAAGAAGAGGAAGATCATCAAGGAAGAATCCCTACAAATCAAAAGAGAGATTAGTTAAGTTGTACTTGACCATGTAGTTCTATTATCGAGATTCAGATCTATGTGTTTTGATTCGTGGTTTCATTTACTATTTCAATGATCATGATTAGATCCATAGTAAAATATTGTTTAAATGATGATTTTAACATTTTTGTATGATTTGTGTGTTTTGTACTTGATTTCGTATGATTTTGAATTGAGTTCAAATTTCAAGACCCAAAAAATACCCAGAATCAGGCACTGTCGATAGGCACCGATCCACCGACTGCTCCATCGGCAGAGAGTGATTTATAGAATAAATCGGTTGTTCGATAGGCTTAGTCCTCCTGCTACTCCACCGAGCACCTAAGAAAAACATATAGGCACTCTGGTAGACTTTGGTCCATCGATTACTCCACCGACAGAGTGTAAATTATAGGCAAAATGGGGTGGTCGGTAGGTTTCGGTTCACCGGCTACTCCACCAAAGGCCCAGTATATTGTGCAGACTTGTAAATCATTGTGGATTACCTGGGTGGATGATGAAGGGCATAGGCCATTGATTGTTATTTGGATTCCGGAAACAAGTTTTGACCGGAAGGCTATAGCCTACTGATGTGTTGATTTATAAAATACCACTCGCAATAGAACAAATCCAAGTAGGATAGGGATATTTTGAGGGTGTTGAACCTCAAGGACTGATGGGATTTAATAGACAAATCAAGGGAATATGTGATTTAATTCTAAAAACTAATTTAAACTAAATTAAAGGGATCTAAATCAATAAGATGAAAAGTAGAGTATTGATAATCCCTCTAACCCCTCGAATATGGTTAATCTCATGAAATCTAGGAATTAATTCAATGTCTGAAACAGACTTGTGTGGCTACAAGCTCACACAATGTCACCAAAAAGGTATCATGCTAAGAAATAAGCATAGTCTATCTTCGATTTCTCTAAGCATAAACTATCAAATTCCTTAATATGAGTTACATTATCATAAGGGATAAGTATAATCCATTTTCGGTTGGTACGGACTGTTTACCTACACTAACTAAATAAATTACAGTACAACCCGTCTTCCCTAGGCATGGCCTATCAAATCCTGTCTTAATTATCATGCCAATGAGCATGGTTGCATAATTAGTATTGTTATGATCACAGAAAATAAGAATACTTTGGGTTCAATCCTAACAAATCTATGGCCTGTAGGTTCTGTTAGTATTGATTATAAACATTAAATCTGATTTTAAGTAATCCTCTTAACTATGCAAACTACAAACATTTGAATTAAAAACCGAAACAATCAGGAGATTAATACCATAAACAAGAGTTAGAGATTACATCAATACTCCACAAGGAGTTTGCTACTCATGGACAGGCTAGCCTTCAACATGGAGGTGTGGAAGTCCATCTCCATTAACAGCATATGCTCCAATTCGTCTTCTTTAAAAACGCAAGAACAGTAAGAACAAGATCGCAATCTCAGAGAATTCTCTCACGAAAATCCAATCCAATTCAAATTCTAATTTAATTCCATCATCATCTACAGCCTATCCGGAGTCTTATAATACAAGTTTCTCAATTTAGAAGTCATCCACAAGAAGTAGGAAACCTATTACGTATAGACCCAAACAATAGAAAATTATGGACTGCTGTTGAAAAGCATACGCTCGATCGCACCGCGGTGCACTCGATCGCAATGCGATCGATCGCACTGTGGTGCACTCGATCGCAATGCGATCGATCGCACTGTGGTGCACTCGATCGCAATGCGATCGATCCTACTTGTCTATGATCGATCGCATTGTATAATCCTCTGTACTTCTGGGCTAATCTTTGACTTGATCTTTGGGCTTCCACTTGGGCTTTCTCCTCCATCTTCAAGGTGTAATTGGCTTGAGTTTTGAGCTTTGATCATCTCATCTTACGAATCTTGAAGCTTGATCCAATTGAGGATTTAGTGGCTTGGTTTTAGTTCATATTCTCCTCACCATCATCAGACCTACAAAACAGTATAAATGCATTAATTCATTCACATAAACACAACTCTAAGACTAATAAGCATGAGTAATAAGTCTAAAAGTGTAAGTGTTACACACTTATTACCTACCTGCAAGGAGTCAACTTGATGTTCCAAGGTTGTTGTGACCATCATCCCACCCTAGTTTTAATGTTGATTAAATGTGGAATTACCTGGTTTATTTGTTATGTGTGATTGTTTGTGGTGTGATAACATGATAGGAAGCTTATGATGGTTTGCAATCGGATTATTTGGTTGTATGGGCGCTTGTATAGTTTTCGTTGTTGATCTTCATTTGGAGTTCTTGTTTATTGCATTACATGCTAGGCTGATATTGAATGATAAGTGAATCGGGAGGTGGAAATCTACGGAGAAACTATGCGAAGCCTCCGATTGGGTTGACTATATACCAGTGGGGTGAAATGACCCACTTAAACTAGGGTAGGATGCTTGCGAGCTCCTATACAGGTTCGCTATTCCTCAAGTATGGTACACTCGTAAATTAGTATATGGTGGCCTTAATACCATGGGTTGGCACCCAAAATGAAGATGGGGCTTCCGGTAGTCCCTGGGACGATGCCCTGAATTTTTTTGTTGGGAAGCTTCTAGTTGAGGTCCACTTATTAGGAAGTGTTGGTTTAGTTCATTCATTATGCATATTCATAATAATTGCATGTTCGTGATTGCATTCACTATAGGACATGTGATTGAATCATTCATATCATACCATATCATATTAAAATATTCATTTCATTTTATGATTAATTGTTGTACTAACCTTGTTTATTTGGTTTCCATAAGAGGACAGGCAACTGTCTTTACTTTTACTGGGCATTCAATGGTTCATGCAACTTACTCATGTTGCAGGATGGGAGGAGTGATCGCTGTGTTAGCTTATAATGCTGCTGTTGCTGGTGTTGTTTAACCTTGTTTAATATTCAAATTGGTCATTGGATTTATGGTCCCGAGGGAGCTGTGGTTGTAATAAACTTAATTAAAGTTTTGATGTACTTGTTTTAGAATTATTTTGATCTGTGTAGTGTAATGACCTAAACCCATTAAGGGAATTTCCCTCTTCAATTATTGCATTTAGTTTATTATTTAATTGGCATGTGCTTATATGGTTTGATAATTTAATTAGACATAAGGGGTTATATTCAACTTGGCTTTTAGAATTAGGGGCCAAAGTGTAATTAAATCATTAACAGGGTAGAACTAGTAATTTACAATGTGAACCATTGTTCAAACGCATAGACCGTGCGTTGAACTGTTCTTCTTGACGTGTCCTTGAACGTGGTGTTAATGGGAGAGAAATTAGGGAGACGCCTCCCAATTTCTCTAACCCATTCGTTGTTTCCAACATTTGAAAAACGACTGTTGTGCTTGAAGGCTAAGAGAGAAACTGAGAGTGAGAGTAGAGTTTAAAGATGAAGACTGAACCTAGAATACATTTCAGAGAAGAAGAGAAGAAGGAGAGGATAGCAAAATAAGGATTGAATAGAAATCTTAGCAGAAGTTCAACATTTCCTGCTTTAACTATTTGAGAAAGGTAAGTAGTTTATTCTGTATAATCTCTGTTATTGTATGTGATTTATTTTGGTTTCCCTGACTGAATTCAATCCAATCCTATTGCATGGTTGATTTACTGTTTTCCAGAAAATGCTATATTAAATCCATGTGTTTTAGATTCAACCTAATAGGATTTAATCGTGTTTTTAATGTGAAATATCTTGTGAATTAATGTGGGTTGAAATCTAGAAGTCTGGTGTTCAGATCATCTCATTTAGGTCTTCGGTAAACCTTTCCATAGGGTCTCGGCTTATCAAAGTGGCCTTCGGTGGACTTGTAGGTCTATCGAAACTGTCTCGGTAGACTTTACAGAATGGATGTTGAACAACCCTGAGACTCGGTGGAAGCTTCGGCATACCGAAACTGTTTCAGTAGCCTTTACAGATTCAAAGAAAATTGACCCTTAGATTCGATAGACCTTCAGTCAACCGAGTAGTCTGCCGATAGGCATTTTGAGACTCGGTAGGGTTCTCGGTCAACCTAGCAGGATTTCAGTCAACCAAAGAGGCTACCGAAAATGCAAACAGAGCCTGATTTTTGGAATTTCATTTGGGAACCTAAGGTTATTAGTTCAGACTATTATTTGGGAGAATTTAAGGGTTTGGATGTCAGTATGGTTCGGGCTTAATGGCTCTATGAGTTGGGATAAAAGGATGTGAGAAACCTACATTGTTGCCCAGGTGGTAGCTATACTTGACAAACTCCTTAAACCGATCTCCATATGGAAGTGAAATAGTGAAACCTAACTGTAAAAGAGGTGTGTGTCGCATTATAGCATTGTGAATGATGGATCTCAATGGATTATTCACGTGTATGGGCGCATGAATAGCTTTTGACGGGGTATATCATTCGTATTGCATAGGGTAGTGCATACATACTATGTTAATGTGGGATATTAGGTGTGCCCGGGTGGTGGAAAATAAGAGGTTGTCTAGACCTGTAGGTTGAAAGGCCTACGAAATAAGTTATGGATCATAGTTGATTCATAAGGTCGGCTGAACCTTGAGTATCGTACGCTCATGAAATTAGAACATAGTGGCCTTCATACCATGGGTTAGCACCCGGAACGAAGAGAGGAGCTGCCGATTGTTCCTGGTGACTTCGGTCCTGAAACCTTATGTGTTACTGAAGCTGTAATGAGGGACACTTAATGAAACACATAAACATAGGCATATTCAGAAACATTACACTGTATTTTATGTTTGAGCATCCATTAGAACATTTGTTTGACATTCATGCATAATATTCATATCATGTCATTGTGCTACATATTTCCTTATTCTTGTATGCTATTTGCCTGTTGTTTTATATCATATGTAATAATGGAGATGGGTGACATAATCATGCTTACTGGGCATTCCATGCTCACGTAACGTTTATGTTGTAGGTTGAGCTAGCTGTATGTAAGTCTAGGACCTATGTAGCTGAAATTTTTATTTATCTTTATTTACGTTGACAGTTGGATAAACCTTGTTGCGTATTTAGCAAGTATCTTGTAATAAGGCTCTTCTAAAGCCATTGTTTAGTTTATTTTAATTTGATTATTGTAATTAAGCTTCCACAATTCTGTTGATGAATAAATCAGTTTTTATTTCATCATTTGGTCTTGGTTATGATATGACAATCCGCAGTCCAGAAATGGATCTCGAATGTAATAACCCAATTCGTTAAGGGATTTAGTGTAATTAATTAATGGTTAAAGTAATTAGTTAGAAAATAGGAACTAATTTGTAATTTTTAGTAAAAGCTAATTAGTTGACTTTGACCAATTGTGATTGATGGGAGCACAATAGATTATCTAGAGTGCATCGCACACAATCATAATCTCAAAGTTAAACCAATGGCTGAGATTTCGCAGGAATAATTAAACTAGATTAAGGGTCAAGATTAAAACACAAAAAGGATTTAATTTAAATAAGGAAAGGAAATATAAGAGCCTAAACTAATTAGGATAGATAGGATAAAATCCTAATCTAAAAAGGATAGAAGGGAGCTAATGTTTGAGTTAGAATAGAACTTGTAATTCCCAACCAATGGTGGAGATTAACTTAATAAAATCTAAGGGCTGGGATTTGAGACTTAATCCTAATTAAAATTTAATTCTAATCAATTAGGAAACAGTTTAAAAACACTGGTTTGGTCGTCCAAACCATTAAACAAAAATTCTTGGTTGATATCTAAAGCTAAGGAAGAAGAAGAAGCAGTTCAAATGCGAACAGGGTTGAAGAAGAGGAAGAATCAGCGCGTCAAGCAAGTTGAGTAACTTCAATTAAGTTATATTTTTGATTAGAATTAGGTGATATGCCGTATTCAAGGAATATGACATACCACATTGAATTCAATTCAATAAAAGCACTGTTCTTCATAAAAACTTGATTTTTCTAAGACTAATCTTTCCAAGCAAGGTAAGATTTGATTTTTATAGTTTAGTTGATTGGGTTAGTTTCGGAATTCAATTTAAACATCAGTCTCTGTTGAAGCAATTTGCTAAAAATCAATTATAAATAAAAAATTATGTGAAAATAGAGTTTCTCTGGGCAAACCGGCGGCTTGCCGTCGTGCAGATAGCATCCGGTCGACCAACCGGTGTGTTGGTTGTCTGCTAGATACCATTATGTTCACTATATGTTGCTGTGTAGGCTACCGGATGGCCAACCGGCGTGCCAGTTAGCCTGTCGGTGACCATGTGTGTCTGAGACTTGGAACTCAAGCCCCTGCCTAGCTTACCAGTGGCTACCTATAGATTTTTGGAAAAACAACAGTCTCTGTCTAGGTTGCCGGATGGCCAACCGGTGTGCCGATAAGCCTGCCGACCAGCCTTAGACCTTGCACCAAATGAAATTGGCCCCTGTCTAGGCTGCTGGATGGCCAACTGGTGTGTCGGTTTGCCTACTGGCCAGCCCAAAGACTTTGAATCAAATATGTTCGGACCTGCCTAGGCTGCCGACAGACGAACCAGCCTGCCGGTTAGCCCAGGTTGGGTTGTTTGTTTGGAATTTTGTGATATAATTAATAATTAATTGATGATGATTACTTGTATGTTAATTATAATTGTTCCATGACATGAATTAAAGGTTAATTGATTTGTTTTATAATTAATTATGATTAATCATGCATCATGTATAAATTGATTTGATTCGCTATTATGATGATTTAGATCGTGCTTTAAACTTCATATTTCATTCTTGGAATTATTACACATTTGTCCTCATGATTGTATGATTAGTTAGTGTCCACGACCACCACACATTGCACAACATAACCAATTGGGTTAATGACCATAGTCTGGTCATGAACCAGACCTGCCATCAGACTTGACTTATGTTGAAGTTTCTGATTTAATCTGAGTGAATCATGACTTGGACATCACGATTAGGTGAGGAAGTCCCGGATGGACAACTATTATCGATTGAGGGACTTGCTACCCCAATATACCCCATTTTACTCATCTCGATAGTGTATTATTATACGTGACGAATGCCGAGTGAAATTCTGATGGCTGCTGCCTTATGTAATGCTCACTAAGGTTAGTCATATTTATGGACATCTTGGATGTTTTCATTGCCCTAATCGCAAATAAGTGGGGGAAATGTGCCCTCTTGGTCGAAACCCCTAAAAACTATGATGTGCGCATGGAATATCTTATTGAGAGTCGCCCTGTATGTGGGGACGGTTTGAGAAGACGTCTTGCTCAATAATTGATTGGTCTAGTGTGGGACTTACATAATTTGAATTTTGAACAGCATGCATAATTGCACAGCTTGATATTTTGCGTGGGTCACACTTGGTGATCAATCTGTCTTGTTGCATGAGCATGCATTCATGCATTAATAATCTGATCATGCATATCATATTCTGCATATTTACCATGTTTAATTATTGTTTTTATTATGATATATCTTTGTATACTGGTATTGACCCTATTCATGTTAAAAATTTAATCTAATTGAATTACTTACTGGGCTAAGTGTAGCTGATGTCTTATGACAATATTTCATGTAATTTAGATGGGGAATATAATGAGAATGGAGAACAAGATGAATACCCTTTTAATGAGTTAGCTGGAAAATATCAAAACATGGAGTGATTTTTACGTGAAGTTTTGCTACCAGATTTATCGCTTTATTTCATAGATTAGATATGTTGTATAGGGCTAGGGATTTGGTTTTAACTTGGAATATGATGTAATTATTTTCTTTCCGCTGTGAATTGCATTAATTTTTTTGGATGTAATATATAGGTTATATTTTACTTATTTTTCATTAAAATAGTTTCTTTTGAAGTTTATTAAATTTCTGTAAATTTGGCTCAATATTGATTGCCACTCCTGATTCCGATTAGGGTGAGAGTCCCGGTTCGAACATAAGGGTTCTTACGAGAATTTCCTTAGGTTTGGGTCGTGACAAAGTCGGTATCAGAGCCTAAGCTTTCAAGTTTTAAATCAAATTCCAAAGTTTTTGATTGTCGATGTTTTGAAAGTTTTCAAGGTGATGATATTTTAAAGTTTTTTTGGTGTTGTATGAACTAAATACTTTTTCTGGAAAATTAATTGAAGATAAAACTTGGATGTTGTTTCTTTTTTCTTCAGGTACTTAAGTTGATAATCCGATAGCCGGAAGAAGAAGGGGTGGTTGTGTGGATACAAGTGTGCAGTCGACAAGTCGTGATGACAACCAGAACCTGCAACTGGCTGGGATCTTTCAAGATGGCCGATGGCCAACATGATGCAGCAACAACAAGCCGAAGCCGAAGTCGAAGCACAAGCCGCAGCTCAAGCACCAGCAGCGTTCGAATACCAACAAACGGATTCTCAGAAATATATTAAGAGTATTGAGAAGTTTAAGAAATTAGGACCGAATGTCTTCAAGGGCACAACGGATCCGATGGAGGTGCAAGCTTGGATTGACTCGATGGAACATAACTTCGATGTGATGGAGATAGAAGACAATGAGATGGTCCGATTCGCTACCTTTATGCTTGATGGCGAGGCGAGGCGATGGTGAAAATTTGCCTTAGAAATGGCGCATGTCTACACATGGGAGGATTTCAAGGTAAGGTTTTATTTGGAGTATTTCCCGAGGACTGTGAGAAGGGAGAAGGAGTTATAGTTTATGAAGTTGGAGCAAGGGAGCATGACTATACCAGAATATGCGGCGAAGTTTACTGAGCTATCTCAGTTCGCCCCTTACGCGGTTGATGATGAAGAGAAGAAAGCCTTCAGATTGGATAGTGGACTGAGGTCGAGCATCAATAGCCGACTAATTGTGAGGGAATTCACGGAATACCATCGAGTTGTGGACTATGCACGTAAGGTCGAGAAGGATATGATAGAATATCGGAAGGTACAAGATCAAAGGGCGAAGAATAACTTCAGACCTGAAAATTTGAGAGGCAATCCAACTGATGCTCAAAAGCGGCAGAGAACACAAGGACCAACCAACACTTCAGCACTTCAGGCCCCGATCATGAGATGTTTCGATTGCAGACGATTGGGACACCATATAAAGGACTGCTGAAAGCCTAAGTGTCACGACCTGAATTCTAAAGCATGACTCACACGCACGTGAGCATAACTTTAGGATTCCAAGCCTGACTCTCACCCTCATATCAACCAGACACATACACCAAGACGAGGGAGGAAAACCATAAATACCTCAGAGAAAATCCCTAACAACATAGGATCCAGCGGAAGCTAATATCATCATAATATTAATGAGATCAAGCCACATTGTGAGCCTCACATCTAAACACAACCTGAATAATACAAATACATCAAGTCTCAAAGGAGACAACCATTCCCTCACAACACTCTCAAACTCTCTCACAAACTACAACGAAAAGAATACAAATAAAGAAAGAAGTCTAATTACGCCTGCGATCTCAGGAGTCCACCTCAGCAATCTTGATCGGAGTCCGGGTCATACGCCTAGTGCTCACCTGAAATTTTAGGAGCCAAGAGGCTTGAGCTACACGTTCAGCAAGTGCAATGTACAAGTGCAGTGTAATAATTAGGATGACCATGATGCATGCATGGGATGCCGTGATGAATGCAGGGTTCATTCATTTTATGCAATGATATGAACAGATAAATATATATAGGCCCATACACACAATGTCCTCATCAAACACGTGATATGCACATGAATGTTATCCACACTATGTTTGTTTGTTGTCTCACGCTTGATCCGGACTGTAACACTGCGTATCACAATCATGGATACACGGCCCCTTTCGGGCTAATGATACCTCGCCGATTCTATGGGTACAACATAGTTCTAGGGAGTCACAACACATGGGAAAGTCATGCCCCACCTCTATTTTTGATCATGGGAACGAATCCAGGGCTCCTCCAAGATATCCCCCGTGTACATCAATCATACACATACAACCAAACGGTCGTCATCCATATATATATATAAATATATATAGGTATCCATGGGATCTTGGGGTTGCAAAGCCCTCACCGTCAAATCATATTAGATTTGAATAATCAAAGTCCCTATCTAGGGACACTAGAGATCCATATCTCTCATTTGGCACTTCACTTGGAAGTCCAAGTATCCTCACATATTACCCGATGGTCTTTCATAAAGGAGCCATGCTAGCCTGGGGTCCAAGTCCTCACAAGGATTGGTCATGCATGCATGTCCATTACATTAATGATGCTAGCAAGCAACTACATGATATAGAACATATACATTAAGTGGAAATCATCACTCAATATGGATTTGTCAAATCATAACATCTGTACATTCAAGAATTGATGGTTGGATGCAAGGATGGCATTCTCTATACTCACATCAATCTAAACACAGTCAATCATTAACTGTTCATACATGTTACACTACGGGTCATGTATACGTGTATGAAGTTCCAATCCATCCTACTAGTCCATTCACCATATCACATCCAAGTAACATTATCGTACAAGATCATGTTGTCAACAACCATCACCCTATCATACAATACTAGTATGAGTTTCTAGTTTCGTTTCACTAGTTCAACTACAGCATCAAGTTCACATATCATTATCAAGCATGATTATATTATCATTAATAATCACACTTCACACAAGTAAACAGTGTGTTAACAAGGCTCAAACAACATAACATAACCATGGGCAAGTCCGGGTGTCAATTCCCCTTCCAAAGACTCCCACAAAGTAGCTCAAACACTCACTGTCGGTGGGTGTCGTCGGTGCCACCGATCACCCGCCGACCAAACACTCAAACCAAACTAACCTCCCCGTCAGTGGACTGACGACCCACTGACCACGTCCAAAGGTTCTCATCGGTGGGTGCCGTCAGTATAACCGACCACCCTCCCATAGTATCCGTCGGCGGGTCCGTCGGTGGACCGACGACCCATCGACTAAGGCCAAAGGGGTCTCCTTGGTGGGTGTTGTCGGTACCACCGAACAAGGTCTAATACCAAGCCAAAATCCCCATCGGTGAATTGACGACCCACCGACAAATCAAATCCAAGTCTAATGTCCGTAGGTGGGTGTTGTCGGCACCACCGACCACCCTCCTACCGCCGTCGATAGGTAACGTCGGCGCCATCGGTAGGTGCCGTCGGCGACCACCCACCGATCAAAACACCAAGTATATAACACACTGTCGGGGAGTTTTCGGTGAGCCGACACTCCCACCGAAGGGGTCACTCTGTAATCATTCTCGTCAGTAGGCACCGTTGACAGACCGACCACCCACTGACAGCCACTATTGTTGGGGTTTTCGCCCTAGTTCGCTCCAACACATGGTTTTCTGTAATCCTCTCCACCCAGGTTAGATTCTTAGAGTAAATTTAGGTCAAAAAATGTGTTAGATTACAAGGAAACACATCAAAATCATAAATCAAACAACGTTCATCAAATCATACCAGAAATTTCATGAAATTACTATAAATACATAATCTGAGTCAATAACTTTAATATGGAACATGAATATTAACTTTTAACAACTCAATCATGATTATCATACATGAAAATGATACTCATGAACATGCTAACATCAAGAAACAATCATAGATTCATTTGTATGCAATGAATCACATAAATCTCCAAAAATACAAAGCAAGTGTACACAATACACTTACATGAACTGCAATCTCTCTTCTTGGAAGAAATCGGCTGGCTCGAGCTGATCTGATCTCTCCTCTAGATTGGTCTCCTCTCCTTGGAGCTCCACTTCCTCAAGTTCTTTTCCTCTCCTCTTCTCTTCTTAGCCAAGTCTCTCAAGACATAAATGAGTTAGGGTTTTAGACTTTTGTTCTTAAACCCTAACCTCAAAAGTAAACAAGATCTCGACCCTCCATTGCCTCTTGGATGGGAGAATAAATCTCAACCATCCAAGCTCATTAAATGAGCCAGGCTATGGTGTGGGTCAGAGCACACAACAAGTGTGCACCTAAAGAAAGGATTGGCCACCAAAACTGACCAACAACACTAAAAACATGAAAAATTATCGAAACGCCTAAAAAGAAAAAATGGAATTTTTCGGGGCGTTACACTAAGAACCCCCAACCGCAATAGTAATTCGTGCCAAGACCACACTACCAACAGAACCCTAAACCGGTACACCAGCAAGCTTATCCGAAAGGAACTTAGAATGGTGCCCCACAGCAATAACCGATCAACCGGGCAAGATCTTTGCCTTAGAGTAGCAGCAGAATGAGGTTATGGAAGGTACGATTCACGTCTCTCATGTCTTAGCCGAGGTTCTTTTCGATACGGGAGTGTCACACTCTTTTATGGCCCTCTCACTTGTAAATTATACTAAATTGAGCAACTAAAATAGATCAAAAACTACCTAAATCAAGCAAGACTAACAAAAATCTCATCCTATAAATTTAAATAAAAATTAAAATATTCTCCCTCTTGGGTTGCCTCCCAAGCAGCGCTTTTGTTTATTGTCGTTGGCTCGACTCAATGCTTCTTTTCTTCAAACTGTATACAGTGGATCCACAAGATGCACTTCTTCTTCCTCTCCCTCTGCTTTGGCTCCTTCATAGAAGGGTTTTAGCC
>JAUPMG010024884.1:0-14964 GCA_031762675.1 Pachysandra terminalis | reverse complement strand
ATAATATATATATATATATATATATATATATATATATATATATATATATAAGTAAAATCTTAACACTGACTACCTTTCCTGAACTTTGGATTAATGTAGTTGTAAATGCATTGAATCCAAAAATTTTGAAGGGAAAAGAGGTGTTAACGCATGTATACACTACTGAAATCTAAAAGATTTGAATATAATGTTAGTGGCACGATTGACAATTTCATATATTATCAGTACCATTATAATGATTAGTTCTTTAAGTTTTAAATTGTTTTGGACCAAGATCTGATGAACTTAAAGCAGGTTCTAACCAGGGTTGACCCTATGAAGAATTGTCTGTGAATAGCTTAATGCCCTTGCAAAATAAAATTAAGAATTTTGGAGTAGTGTGTGCATCATTAATGGTATGATTATGTGCGGTGATGAAAGCTGTTGATAAAGCCTAAGCAAGAAATATGTTGAGTAAGTGAATGTGAATTATTATGTTTATTGTGATGAAAGTGTGTATGGAAAGATTTTCATCATTTTTATTTTGAAGATCATAATTTTATGGGAAAATTACCTATAATTACCAAATAGTATATTGACCAAGTCAAATTATCTCTTAAGTATAGAAATATTTACAAAATTTCCTTTTGGTCCTACAGAGGACATATTGGGTATTTTAGAATTCAAAAAATTGAAACTACCTATTCGACCCTTAAGCCCTTTGCACTAAGTGTGCATCTTTGCACCCCCACCACGCCACCACCACCCACCCTCACCATCACCACCACCCACCACCACCATCACCACCACCACCCTTGGTGGTGGGGGTGACTGGTGGGTGGTGGGTGGTGGGGGTGGTGGTGGTGCATCTTTGTACACTCAGTGTGCATCCTTGCACCACCACCACCACCACCATCCACCCTTGGTGGTGGGGGTCACTGGTGGTGGGTGGTGGTGGTGCAAGGATGCACACTAAGTGTACAAAGATGCATGCTTAGTGTGCAAAGGGCGTAAGGGTATAATACGTAATTTCAATTTTTTAAATTCAAAAATATCCTATGTCTTATGAAGAACCAAAAGGAAATTTGGTAAATATTTTTATACTTATAAGTAATTTGACTTGATCAATATACCATTTGATAATAAAACCTGTAAAGTAACGGTTATAGATAACTTTCCCTAATTTTATTAGATGAAAATAAATTAAAAATATTTTTTTTTTTTTTTTTTTTGACAAACGGGAATGTGTCGGCAGATCGATGGATCTATCGATGGGTCGCTATCAGGCATAGATACACGAGTTTAAAATATGATTTTTCACCCTCTTTTCATTTTCACTTTATTTAAACTTCTAATATTTCTCTCATTCCTTCTTAAACCCTTCTAAACCCTAGCTTCCACTTCCTTGTGATTTTTTATCATTTAGGGAAAATATTCCTTAAACCTTGGTCGAAGTCATTCCCCTTTGATTTAGTTCGTTTCCATCTCCTTTTTTTACATCATAGTTAGGACTAAGTACATTCTCAACCATCTCGCCCAGAGGACCTGTGCCTCTAAATCTAGGAGTGCACCCTCTCCTTCACCATCACCACCACCATCTTCATCCGAGCTGGATTTCTCACTTTTACGGAGAGGAAATTTTTGTTTTTTCCGAGCGTGAGGCCACACTAATACCACCTCTACAAGCCGATCCAAAGTTACATCCACTTTCCTTATTAGGAAATCCAACCTTGAGTGTTCAGTCATTCAGTCCCATATTGCCTCTTATGGAATTATTGAATTTCTCCGAGCCGTAGGCTGGGTGAACATTCTATCATATTGTGTTGTGGGGGCAGAGCTTTCTTGTCCACAAGCCAAGAGATGCACACCTTTGTATCCAGTACATCTCTTGACTGCCTCACCATTGACTTTCAGATTCGGGGACAAATGTATGCCGGGGAGAACAAGATACCAAACCTCGAGCATGGGGATCGTCCTGCCGTTATTGAGGTCCTTTGTGGACAAAGAGTTCATTGGAGACGTGGAAATTCCCTTAGCTCCACAACCTTGCATCCCCGATACAGGGTACTAGACAATGTGTTTACGCATGTGTACCTAGGTGGGGGAACAAGACGGACCTCACTAGATACATGGTTTAGGTCATCTACCACATTGCTAGAGATCATTGTGTTTGTCTTCCCTCTCTCATTATGCATCATACGATCCATTTCATCCACAACCCTAAGAAGGTTCAGCTTCCACTTTGCTTGCTTGATGACAGCCTTAGCCACCCATTGGGGAATTCTCATGCCACCTCCTACAGAAAATTTAGATTAAAACAAAGATATTTCTCTAAGTTCTACTGTAAGCAGACAATGGGAACACGTTGTGGTTTTATTGAATAGAAGAGTGAGAAGATAAGGAAAGTCTCCAACATGTCTCCTTTCCTAGATTGTAGGATTTCCAACAGCTTCTTCTTTCTTTGTTGGTTAAGACTCCAAAAACTCTTTCTTTGTTAATAGAAATCCAATAGCTCCTTTCCTAGATGGTAGGATCTCCAACGGCTCCTTCATTCCATATTGGTAAGTCTCCAACGTTTCTTACTTTCCTTGATAGTAGGATCTCTTATATAAGGTCTTATCAATAAGGAAACTCCTTGATATTAGCTAGCATCTTCATCTCTTTGGTTTGAATAGAAATTTTCCAACGTCTCTCTCCTTGGATCTACGAGAGAGAGGTTAACATGGCATTTGAGGTGGCACTAGCTCACATGCCAATCTTGATGGTTCATGTGGTTCATTACTCAATCTTGATGGGTCATGTGGTTCATTACTCCCCTTCAAGCTTAGGGTTCTGGAATGAACGCCAAGCTTGAAACAAATATGATTAAAGTCATCCCTCGAAAGAAGTTTAGTAAAGATGTCTAGAAGTTGATGTAGAGACCCGAATCTGGAATATTATAATTAATGTTTGAGTAATTAATAGAGTTAATAATGTAATTTCCTAAGTTAGTAATAAGCTTGTAATAAAAGTATACAATTGGGTTTAATTTGTAATTAATGGATAGCTTGGGGGTGTGTAGTGTAATTAACAAAGATTTATTAGCTAGAACTAGTATCAGTTGTATGGAGGTAAGGCTAGTTTGGCAATTTCAATGGGATTTAAGATTAGTTAGAATAGAAGATGGAAGTTTCTAATTGGAGATGGATTAGGATTAGAAGGTGAGTGAAAGAAGAAAAGAGAGAGTTTCTATTTTAATTGAAGATTAGTTTCTAATAAGTAAGAGTTTGATTTTGGGGAGGATTCTTGGTGAGAAAGTTGCCTTATCAGTTTAGATGTGCATATAGGAAGGTAAGAGGGTTAGGAAGGGAATTAAGTGAAAAAAGGGGAGATATAAATATGAGGTTTGAATAGTGTTTTGGGAGAAGTGAGAATTAGGGTTTTGAGAGAAAAGAAAAGAAAGAGATCTGAGAATAGAGAGAAAGAGAGAAGAGGGGTTGCGGCTGGATCTAGAATTGGAAGAGGGAGAAGAACGTAGAAGCATAGTTCATCGAGCATCGGATCAAACGTAGGATGTAAGTTGCATTTCCTGTATAGTTCTCTTGGGATTTCGGGGTCTTTTATACTTGAATGCATGTGTTTGTATGTTTTCTATGATCTCCTGAGACTTGATTTTCATTGTAAGATGATTTCCATGTTAGTATATGTGTTTGATCATACTCGGTAGATCTAATATATTGATATGATTGATTTCCAGATTTTAATGAGCATATATGTATTGATCCGTGTTAGACTTGATTATAATGTGAATAAATTGTTTGGATATGATTTGTTTAGTGTATTATTGTTATCTTGATGAATATTGACCTCTATAGCTATTGCGAATTGAATTGGACACCAAAATAGGGTTTTACAAACCCAAAAAATGACCAAGATTGTGACCCTGTACACCGGTGGAGCTGCCGGCAGGGAGATCAAAAACACCGAAGTCTCCATTGATAGGAACTGGTGAACCTACCGACAGGGACCACGTTTTAGCTTCATTTTGCCCATCAGTAGGCACCGGTACACCGGTGAACCTACCGATGGACACCCTAGCCTGTTTTATGTAGACATTAGCTTAGGGGTTGGACCATTGGACTTGGGATTGTGACCTCACACCTGATTTGATAATTGTGACATGAATTTAGACATTGCCTGACATGACTTGACTAGTTAACAAGACTTGATACGTTGTGCATGATATAATTGACATTGATTGTGCATGTATGCCATGGAAACGATTCCCATGATGGCTTTCAAAGGATTATTTGTGTGTGGGTACACGGATAGCTTCCGAAGGGTGTTATCAGCGGAGATCCGACTGTTTGTTGGAAATGATACTTGTGACGATGTTCCAAGGATTATCCGTGCGTATGGGCGAACGGGTAGCTTCCAAAGGATATTATCACTGGCATTCCTACTGGTTCGTTTGATGGTTCGTCCAGTCAACCAAGCAGTGACAAATTGAATTGTGAATTCTTTGTGGGTAACTGTCCCTGGGTGTAAATTCCCTAAAAAGTAATTCTTTGTGGGGTAACCGTCCTTGGGTGCAAATTCCCAAAAAGGATAGGGGTAACCGTTCTTGGGTGCAAATTCCCAGAAAGGTTAGGGGTAACCATCCTTGGGTGTAAATTCCCATACAGGTTAGGGGTAATCGTCCTTGGGTGTAAATTCCCAAAAGGGGTAGAAATAGCTACGGGGATTGAGCCCGGGTAGGTTGAAAGTCCTACGAAACCACGTTGTAAACGTGGGATATTTGTGGAGTTCATTGGACCATAATGATCATGGTACGAGGTGTTGGTGGAACTGGCTGATCACCAGGAAGTGCATGTGTTGACTTGTTGGCATTGTGGGGTTTATGGTTATTGGCTTGTTGGCATTGTGGAGTTATGGTTATTGATTGGTTAACATTGTGGAGTTTATGTTATTGACTTGTTGACATTGTGGAGTTTGTGGTTATAATTACTTGCTGATTTTCAAGTGTATGGCTATAATAATGCTATGGTTATTATGCTAGGAGTTGGTATGATATAGTGCTGTATGAATTGTTTTCATTCCATGTTATTTCCATGATACTATTATGTTTGGATATGATAGCATGTGACTGTATTCTCTATGATGTAAATATGATATTATATGTTTGTTTCGACTAACGTTATCCCACGAGGATGGATGACAGGATTGTTTCTTACTGAGCATTCCAAGCTCACCCAACTTTTTATATTGCAAGTTAAGGTGGATTGATGGTTGGCATGGATTGGTGTTGTTTTTAGATTATTCTTGTTTTTGATTCATAGTCAGAATTAATGCAATAGGGTTAGTTTTGAAGTTAGTTGGTTGTTAGATTTGTAGGCTATTCTGAAGCCGTAGTTTATTTGATATCGAATATATGATTTATTGTTTCTGATTTTTTTTTACATGAGTAGTAAATACTCTTGTATTGTTGGTTTGAATGTTGTGTTCCGCGTTCCATGGTAGGGAACTCGAAGGTCTCACCTTGTGATTCGTGCCAACCCACATAGGGATTCGTGCCATGAGATCAGGGGTGTGACAAATGATATCAGAGCTTAGGATTTGTTTCTAAGTGTCTATGTTTGTATAAGTATAGAAGACTAGTGAACTTAGTGTCACATAGAGATCCGAAGTAAAAAAGGAGGAACAGAGAAAATGGGAATTAGGAGTTGTTTGTTGATTGCTCTGTGATAACTTGCCTTGGTTGTTGATTGAATAATATGCACAATTAGTTGATTCTTAATGATGAGGAGGTGGATTGAGTATTCCAGTGTCCTTTCCCCTAAATCTTGTACCAGCCCTATGAGTGAACCTGGTAATTCGGATGGTGGGAGTGTGATCCTTACTTTCGTTCTAGAGTGATGGGATTAATGTAGCTGCAGATGCATGCGTCCTTGAATTTTAGATCGATGGTTAGTGACCAGAGAGAGAGAGAGAGAGAGAGACCACTGACTTACGAAATGCTATTTTTGGGATTACGATTGTAATTCTCCATTCCCAAGGATTAGAGACCTGTAGATTCCTTATGGGAATTTAACATTCTTCATGCTCCGCGAGATAGGACCTATTTTATTTTGCACTTAGTAGTATGAGATTTCCAAGGTTATATCATAATAATTGGGAATAGATTCTTGTATAAGTCAAATGAGCATAATGTATGAGTAACTAACCATTACTGTTAAGATTTTGTGAAGTGATGAAACTGATTTCTATTGTGTTAGGATAGAATTTGTCTTATATGAAAAATATGATGATTGATAAACTCTTATGATGGATTGTCGAATCATTGATTGTAATTAAGTGAAAGCATGAATACATGAAAAAGATAGTGTGGGAATTAGTAATGACCTTATTGGTGAAATATGGAGTGCTACAATTATTATGATGTCCCATGTTAACTGGTTAATTTGCAAATGCATAAATATAATTTCTAAGTGATTGTGGTCGATTGAGTGTTGTATGCATAACATGTAAACCTAGGAATCACATGAACTTTTTTATGTGTATTACATGACTTGTTTGCTGAATTTTGTGAATGATATGATTGTTTAGGTGTTGTGTACTTGAACTTATACTAAGTTTGAAATATATCATAACCAAGCATAATTGATTGTAGGATTGGGTATTCTAGAAACCTAGTGAGATTAATTTCAGGGAAAAAATTTCCTAAAGGAGGGAAGACTGTAGAGACCTAGATCTAAAAAATATAATATTATAATTAATGTTTGAGTAATTAGTAGAGTTAAAGGATGAAAAATAATTAAGAGGGGGTTTGTGGGAATTAAATTGGTAATTTTCTGTTATTAATAGTGTAATTTCGTAAGTTAGGAATAAGCTTGTAATAAAAGTATACAATTGGGTTTAATTTATAATTAATGGATACTTGGGGAATGTAATGTAATTAACAAAGATTTATTGGATGGAACTAGAATTAATCGTATGGTGCATTAATTAGAAGGTACGGCTAGTTTGGTAATTTCAATGGGATTTAAGATTAGTTAGAATAGAAGATGGAAGTTTCTAATTGGAGATGGATTAGGATTAGAAGGTGAGTGAAAGAAGAAAAGAGAGAGTTTCTATTTTAATTGAAGATTAGTTTCTAATAAGTAAGAGTTTGATTTTGGGGAGGATTCTTGGTGAGAAAGTTGCCTTATCAGTTTAGATGTGCATATAGGAAGGTAAGAGGGTTAGGAAGGGAATTAAGTGAAAAAAGGGGAGATATAAATATGAGGTTTGAATAGTGTTTTGGGAGAAGTGAGAATTAGGGTTTTGAGAGAAAAGAAAAGAAAGAGATCTGAGAATAGAGAGAAAGAGAGAAGAGGGGTTGCGGCTGGATCTAGAATTGGAAGAGGGAGAAGAACGTAGAAGCATAGTTCATCGAGCATCGGATCAAACGTAGGATGTAAGTTGCATTTCCTGTATAGTTCTCTTGGGATTTCGGGGTCTTTTATACTTGAATGCATGTGTTTGTATGTTTTCTATGATCTCCTGAGACTTGATTTTCATTGTAGGATGATTTCCATGTTAGTATATGTGTTTGATCATACTTGGTAGATCTAAAATATTGGTATGATTGATTTCAATATTTAATGAGCATATGTGTATTGATCCATGTTAGACTTGATTATAATGTGAATAAATTGTTTGGATATGGTTTGTTTAGTGTATTATTGTTATCTTGATGAATATTGACCTCTATGGCTATTGTGAATTGAATTGGACACCAAAAATAGGGTTTCCAAACCCAGATCGTGATCCATCGACACCCATCGGTACACTGGTTGAGCTGCCGACAAGGAGATCAAAAACACAGAAGTCCCCATCGGTAGGCACCGGTACACCGATGAGCCTACTGACAGGGACCACTTTTTAGCTTTGTTTTCCCCATCGGTAGGCACCAGTACAGTGCTGAACCTACCGATGGACACCCTAGCATGTTTGCTGTGGACATTGGCTTAGTGGTTGGACCATTGGACTTGGTGTTGTGACCTCACACTTAATTTGACGATTGTGACATGAATTTAGACATTGACTGTATGATTTGACTAGTTAACAAGATTGATACGTTGTTTATGATATAATTGAGATTGATGTGCATGTATGCCATGGAAAGGACTCCCGTGATGGCTTCCTAAGGATTCTTTGTGTGTATGGGCACACAGATAGCTTTCGAAGGGTGTTATCAGCGGAGTTCCAACTATTTGTCGGAAAGGATACTTGTGATGATGTTCCAATGATTATTCGTGTGTATGGGCACACGGGTAGCTTCGAAAGGACATTATCACCGGCATTCCTACTCGTTCATTTGGTGGTTCGTCCGGTCAACCGGGCAGCGACGGATTGAATTATGAATTCTATGTAGGGGTAACCGTCCCTGGGTGTAAATTCCCTAAAAGGTAATTCTTTATGGGGGTAACCGTCCTTGGGTGTAAATTCCCAGAAAGGTTAGGGGTGACCGTCCTTGGGTATAAATTCTCAAAAGGAATAGAAATAGCTAAGGGGTTTGAGCCCGGGTCGATTGAAAGTCCTACGAAACCACGTTGTACACGTGGGATATTTGTGGAGTTCATTGGACCATAATGGTCGTGGTACGGGGTGTTGGTGGAACCGACTGATCACCGAGAAATGCATGCATTGACTTGTTGGCATTGTGGAATTTATGGTTATTGGCTTGTTGGCATTGTGGAGTTATGGTTATTGATTGGTTGACATTGTGGAGTTTATTGTTATTGATTTGTTGACATTGTGGAGTTTGTGGTTATTGCTTATTGATTTTCAAGTGTATGGCTATGATAATGTTATGGTTATGATGTTAGGAGTTGGTATGATATAGTGTTGTATGAATTGCCTTCATTCCATTTTATTTCCATGATACTAATGTGTTCTGATATGATAGCATGTGATTGTATTCTCCATAATGTAAATATGAAATTATATGTTTGTTTCGACTAACGTTATTCCACGAGGATGGATGATAGGATTGTTTCTTACTGGGCATTCCAAGCTCATGCAACTTTTCATGTTGCAGGTTGAGGTGGATTGATGGTTGGCGTGGATTGGTGCTGTTTTTAGATTATTCCTGTTTTTGATTCATAGTTAGAATTGATGTAATACGGTTAGTTTTGAAGTTAGTTGGTTGTTGGATTTGTAGGCTCTTCTGAAGCCGTAGTTTATTTGATATGGAATGTATGATTTATTTCTTCCGCATTCTAATTTAGTTTTACATTAGTAGTAAATAATCTTGTATTGTTGGTTTGAATGTTGTGTTCTGCATTCCATGGTTGTGGGAACCCGAAGGCTCACCTTGTGATCCGTACCAACCCGTATAGGGATTCTTGCCACAGAATCCGGGGTGTGACGGTTGATCCTTTGATGGTACGAATTTTGCAGTTAACAACTCAAGTGAAATTTTTCCTGAGCGAAGTGATAATCCAACTCAATATGCTTGGTTCAAGCATGTAGGATAGGATTAACCGACATGTGAACAGTACTCAGATTATCACAAAAGAGAGTAGAAGCTTGCAATAATGAGACCCCAATGTCCCGAATAAGGAAAGAGCCATGTGATTTCTACAGTTGTCACATTCGTAGACCGATATTCAGCTTTTGCACTTGACCTTGCCACTGTAGGTTGCTTCTTAGCAGACCAGGAAATGAGTGTAGACCCAAGAAATACATAGAACCCTGAGGTTGATCTTCGAGTAATAGGTCATCTTGCCCAATCTGCGTCACTATAAGCATAAAGATCAAAGTTATTGTTACGATAGATGTTTATACCATGATCGATTGTACCTTTGACGTAGTGGATGATACGTTTCACCAGTTTCATGTGGAGTGCAGTGGGTGAGTGCATACTGACTCATTAGATTCACGACATATGTTAGGTCCGGTCTAGTGATCGTGAGGTATTGCAATGCTCCAACTAAACTGCGATACACCTTTGTTTCTGCACAAGGAGAAGATTCTTGATGACTCAAAAATTTGTAGTAAGTCGAGTCAAGATGGGATTGCATCCCTTCATCTGTGCTCGTTCAATAATGTCTCGTGCATACTTAGCTTGAGAAAGATGTAGACTAGTGGAAGAGGGGCACACTTCTATTCCCACGAATAGGGAATAGTGCCAAGGTCTTTCATAGCAAATTCATCCCCAAGGGCCTTAATAAACTGATTAAGAATTGTTCGTGAGAATAATATCATCCACATATAGTAATAAAAGTATAGTTTCATGTGGCATTTGTAGCATGAATAATGATGCATCATGTGGACAACAGTAAAATCCTTGTGTAAGGAGATATTGACTAAATTGATCAAACCAAGCCCTAGGTGTTTGTTTGAGCCCATACAGGGCACATTTTAGTTTGCAAACATGATTTGGGAAAGTTGGGTCAATTAGATCAGGAGGTTTCTCCATGAACACTAGTTCTTTAAAAAAAAACCGTGAAGGAATACATTTTTAACATCCAATTGCTTGATGTGCCATTATTGTGTGAGTGTGTCACATCCTAAACCAGAAAATCTCAAAGGAGTCCCCAAATTTAAGGTGTAACTCTCACCCCATATCCCTATTGGAGTGGAAAGCAATATTCAACACATAAGCGGAAGTAAATTCAATAGTTCTCATAAATAATTAAGTAACAATTATAGATCTAATCCTTTACATAAATTTAAATGAAAATCTCTAATTCCAATACATCAGCCCTATCATCTAATTTCCTGATTCTCTATTCCCTTTTCTAAAGCTCTCCCTTTATATGCAAATCTTCAATCCTGAAAAATATAAATCAACAAACATAAGCTGGCAAACCCAGATGAGTAGTCCTTCAAAGCAAGGTATTTATTCATATCCCAATTTTATGAGAAACATACAAAATAATATAATTGATAATAGTACAATCTTTAAAATATATGAGTAGTGATGAATATGAACAATAAACAAACAATATTTCATTTTCTCCCAAATCTCACTCTGGTTTATAAATCAATGGTTAATTTCAAGGGTTCAAGGGCCTAATTCTATATGAAAATTAAATCAAGTGAATCATGCACGAGATACTCACAATAATATCAACAAAAACATGATAATCCAATGGCACTGTTGAGTATGCAAATATAGTAAGTTCCCAAAGGATCAATCCTTCTTTGAACAAGATGTCTTCTCAAATCACCCCCCCCCCCCATACAGGGCTACTTTCAAAGATAAGATATTTTATGTGCAGAACATAGTTTATAGGGGCTTCGACCTAGAGGGCACAATTCCCTCACTTATTGTTTATCAAGGAAACAATATCCAAGGTTTCACCAATGTGAACTATCCTCAGGGAATCATACATATTTGATAACCAACAGAGGGAAACATGATTCAGCTATTGGGCATCACCTCAATGAACTTTCCCTCACCTATCATCTTACCACAAGTCTTTTGAGGTATACTAACAAAGGGTTCTCTCCCACCTTGGGTGAAAACAAGCATAGTCCATCCATAGGATTGCAATAGTCAAATAAATCAAATAGTCTCTTGTGTTGGTCTAAACCCATTGGTATCACATAGGGTATTAGACAAAGCTATCACGACAAGGTAGTCCATATGCAACTCATAGATTCACGTCCTTTAATGAATGCAATGCACACACAATGATTCATAGGTATATATTCAAATCAGCAAATACATGAGCACAGTCCCATGATTCTAAACTATAGAAGCATATCATAACATGATAACACATGTTAAATAAGGATATTCACCTAAGCATGATATGATTAATGTAAATATGAAATAAGTACTAATAATTGAAGCGTTCATTAATAATCTTGGATAACTCTATTTAGTAAAGACACTAGATATCTCTAAATCACTAGTGTGGTCATAACATCACATAACAAGTTCATATGTCGATTTATGTACCTAGACATGCATAAAATAGGTAAATAGTACTGTTGGGTGGGTTTGGGGATTGATTCCTTAAATATCACAAAATATCATATTGTCAGGGAAATTCACAAAGGTCTAGATCTTAAGTATGGATGGTCAAATCTTCATTGGTACATCCCCGATGCTTGGAAACATGTCCAATATTCTATTTTGGGTGTTTTACAAGTGTCCAAGGTCTGGTATAGTAAAAAGGGTCAAAGTAGGATTTCGGCAGGGTGCTCGGCAGGGTTTCGGTATGTCAAAAATTACAAAAGGGTGCCAAACTTTCCCAAACTTTGGGATTAGGTCAGGGAAGGTCTCATTAGATTAAATTGGGAATTTTCTCACTTCCCAAAAAGAGGCTCGGCAAGGTCCCTCGGTATGCCGAAAGTGGCTCGGCAGCTCACGCAGAGAATTGTATTTTTCTCTGTGGGGCTCGGCAGGGTAGTCGGCATGCTGAATCTGCTGTCAAATCACAATCTGGTCTGGTTTGGATTGGGATTCCTCCCAAAGGTCTATCACTATCTTGGGGGGCAGGGGGGATATTCGAAATCAGGTTTTGGGTCTTGCGAGTTAGTCTACACATAAGTTTCTTGTTTCTTGGGTTCCAAATCAAGGGTTTTCTGGGTTTTACTTAGTTTACATGAGCATAAAATTTACAGAGGATTAACTAATAATATTTATGGGTTTTACTATTAGGATCATGGGGATAGGATTAGCATAATCAAACAAGAGTTCCCCCCCATGGTCATAACATTAATATAGAAGTAATTACGTAAGACTTTGAAAGAAAACACACATTTGCAGTTAGGATTTCTTCTTCTTCTTCCTTGGGGTTTTCTAGAGTTCTTCTTCTTCTCCTAGTGTTCTCCACGAAATTGGGTGTTTTCCTTGTGTTTAGTACACTTGGTTACATCTCATTTTGTAGGCTTTAAGAGCTAAGGTAGGGGTATTAGAAACTGCTATTTTGGTAGATATGGGTTTCTATTTTCCTTTAAGAAATCAATTCCTAGTTACTATTTAGTTTGTAGAGCATCTAGAAGTTTCTTATCAGAGTTGTTGGTTGTCTTGGGTCTTAAGAAATCTCTTTAACTTACTAACTGATTTGTCTTACTAATTTCATCTGGTTTCTATTTTACAGTCCATGACTAGTCATCAAACCAATATTGCTAACCAAGTCAAATTTGTTGACCAGTCCAGTTTTAGTTATTTATTGTGATTTCGAATATGCCTATTTGTATTAAGGTTTTTATGTATTTTAAATTCAGATTCATATTACTAATTTATTAGTTTATGAATTTGGGGTTTTTACCAAATTACTATTTTACCCTTTTGATTTCAAATTAATTGTTTTGAATTTTTCAGGTTCTTACTGTCTACCCTCCTTAAAAGAATTTCGTCCTCAAATTAATCTAAATAATCTATCGAGTTAGATTTCTAGTTCATATAATTAGGTGAAATGTTGAAACCAAAATGTTCATTTAAATTCTAGGTACACAAGGTTAAAGCAACTCAAGATAACATTGAAATAATATGGTCCTTACAACAAAACAAGCAATACAAGGAACAACAAACCATAACTACTATTTAATTATTATACTACAAATAAAGAGACTAGTACATACTATAAAAGAAAACATTACGTCTGAAAACGAGAACATCTAAAGTACAACATCTAAAGGAAATCCTCGGGAGGAGGAGAAGGTGCTGGTGGTGGTGGCATCAGGGCTAGAGGTGGTATGGCATCACTGGTCTTGCCACAGCCAAAGAGGTTTTGGAGAAACTGAAAGGTCTTGTCCACACTTTTTTGGAGTTTGGACACTTCTTCTCTGTTCTTCCTAAGTTGTTCTCTGTTCTTCCTGAGCTTTGAAGTGATGTCCATCTTGGTTTGGACATTTTTCCACTCTAGTGCTGCAAGTCTAGCATCTATGTCCATGTTCCTCAGAGCGTAATGATGCCTAGGGAAATGATCTACTCCAGGTGTTACAGATGTGGAGGCTCTGGGATCATCAAATGAAGCTCTAGGAGGTTGGGTTGCTGCTGTTTGGGCTACAGCCGCTGTTCGGATGGGTATCTAGGAAGTCCCATCAAACTGAGATCGAGATGCCTGAAGGGCTTGATGGTCTTCTTGCTCTCTGGGCGGGGTAGGACAAATCCACATTGCTTGGCCACCGCACACATGCACTACAAAACACAGAATTTTTGCCAGTGGAACTCCAGACCGCCATCCATTACTTTGTCAGCGGTCCAGGAGACCCCCGCCCTGTCCTTGGCCGGGAAAAGAATTGTCGACGGATGGGATAGCGATTTAAATTGACCGCTGATAATGGTTGGATCTATCCTCGGCGGTCCAAAACCGCTGTTATATAACCGATTTGGCGGCGGGCAAGACCGCCAAGTAATACCTAATGGACGGCGGTCATTAAAACCGTTGTCAACTATGGCAAACTCTTTGGCGATCCAAAACCGCTGTGAAAAGCCTGTGATATTGACTTTAGACAGCGGGTTTTTGCCCGCCGTTAATAATTGATAATGGTCGACAGTCATAAACCGCTGTTAAATGGGGGTATTAATAATTTATATTGGCCCTTGGTCGTCCGTTTGGACCACCGTTATATACCTGTGTTTTTTTTTTAAAATAATTTCCCTATTTTTACAAGATTACGAACCTGCAAATAAATACAATTCAATTCTATGAAACCTGTAGAAGAAAAAACACCACTTAATTAAACCTACAAGTAACCTGTAAAAAAAACTTAATTATATATATATATATATATATATATAATATATTAATACCAACCACACATGTTATGATCAAGACCATCATAAGGTGACATATACAAATGTCCAAGGTAAAGTCTATTACATTAAATCATAATATAATATACAAACGTCCAAGGTAATGTATACAAATGTCAATAGGGACCGTGAGTGCATTGATAGCGAAAGTGGTCTCCTCCACCCTACAATATAGATTATATAAACTAGTTTTAGTTATCATGGTTATATTAAAGTAAATATCAAATATATAAGTAAAGACT
>JAUPMG010024863.1:0-14966 GCA_031762675.1 Pachysandra terminalis | reverse complement strand
AGTGGATCCCGAAGGTCTCACCTCGAGATTCGTGCCATCCCGCCTAGGGATTCGGGCTCGGGTTTTGGGGCGTGACAAAAATGATAGCAAATAATAAATATGATGATCTAGGATGGATTTGAATGAGAATAATAGGTTGTTAAGGTATGATAATTGATTTGTTTGTATTAGAATGAGTATGGATTGATATATGTGATATTAACTTGATTTGTATGATGATTTGATGATCTAGTGCTTGATTTGATGCATATTGGTAAGTGTTTTGTGTAGGATATTAGAGATAATGGATTTGTGATGAAAACCATGATTCTGGATGTTAAAATTTTTCTTTTTTAGAATAAAATATGTTTAATAGAATTAAAGGGATTTTTCTTGATTTCAGTTGACCTCAGGGTCCACCGAACTGATCGACCGAAGCATGTTAGCTCCAATCTCAAGTGAGCAGCAAGGTCTTGGCCTGGTGAGGTTGTGTATGGTGCTAGGTTTGCTTAGAAAAGTGTGTAAATGTTTTTGCAACAAAAGGCCAAGATTGCCTCTGTTTTTGTTTGTTGTGACCTATTCTGTTGTGTTTTAGTCTACGGGACTATGTGGAGTGTGACATATGTGTAATATGATTGTGTATAAAGTATTTGTACTGTGGTTATAATTAGTGTGTAGATTTTGTGTGTTGTGTGTGAGGTCCCTTCTGACCAGGTATTATGTGCATAGGTTTTAAGACTAATCCTAGAAGGGTCACTATGTTGTTTAGATTATGTGTGTTGTGTGTGAGGTCCCTTCTGACCAGGTATTATGTGCATAAGTTTTAAGACTAATCCTAGAAGGGTCACTATGTTGTTTCAAAACTCCCCAAGGGAGGAGGGTCTGGTAATCTATGTGTATATGTTCTTCAGAATTCCTAGGTGGGTCTAATATGATGGTGTTGGTATGAGTCTGTTTAGGGTGATTTCTACCATGGGTTAACTTGTCCCCTAAAAGGAATTGTGGTGGTTCTCCCATGGGCTAACTTATCCCCTAAAAGGAATGTGGTGCTTTCTACCATGGGTTAACTTGTCCCCAGAAAGTAAATGTGTTGGTGTTTTCCTACCTTTGGGTACCCAATCCCTGAAAGGAAATGGTTAGTGTGTTGTAGCACATTCCTTGGGTAGAATTACCTAAAGGAGATGTGAGTGTGATTTCATAGTTAGGCTAGGCCTAACATCCCACATTTGCATACATTTCATCATCTTCACTCCATCATGAGCATTGTGCATCACACAATTCATCTCATTAGCATTCTGGTATGTATTTGAGCATTGTGCATCATACCATTCATCTCATTAGCATTCTGGTATGTGTTTGAGCATTATGCGTCATACAATTCATCTCATTAGCATTCTTGTATGTGCTTGCCATTTCATCATCTAATTTAATTCATGTTTGTGTTCATCTTCATTGATTGTGTGTTTGTGATGTGGAATGTTGTTTGGTGATTGAATGCTGTGTGCTATTATGAATGAGAACTATGAGTTTGGTGATTTATTAGAAATTGTGTTTTAGTATGATTAAGATCATGAGGTCATTGGTTTATGAGAAAGTATGTTTTAGCATGATTATGATCATGAGGATGTTGGTTTATGTGAAAGTTATGTTTGGTAAGATTGTGATTATGAAATGATGATGTGTGAGAAAGTTATTGTATTGACCCTAAACCAGAATAAAGGATCTAATTGAAATTTAATTACGAAATTGGGGACCAGATTGTAAATAATAGAACTAGTGGGGTGTGTTTTGATATTTCTTAAAATTATAATGGGCTGGACTTTGAGTGAAACGTATGGAATACTAATTAGGATTAATGGGATAGACTAATTAGTTTAAATGACTTAATAAACTTAACTAATCTAATTAGTATAGTGGGCCTAACTATTGGGCTTAACTAATGGGCTTAAGTGAAAAACGTGTGAGACTAAGTGGGGAGAGTTTGGTAAATTAACTAGGATGGAGATTAGATAAGGATTGGTTTCTAATTTAAAAATTAGATTGAGATTGTTTGTGGATTAGGATTAGAAAGAGTTCTAATTAATATGAAGGTTTCCTATTGGCTGAAAGAGAAGAGAAGAAATCTATAAAAGAGAGGTTAGGAAGAGGACGTACACAACAAGAGATAAAGAGAGAGGGACGACTGTAGCTGGTTTAAGAAGAAGAAGAAGAAGAAATAGTAGAGCACATTAAGATCAAAGAGATTACAGAAGTCATGAGATTACAGAAGTCATTAATATGGAATTCATGATCTAGATGTTAATCTATATTAATCTCTGTTCCTTATAACATGTATGTGATATTTTGATCATGATATAAATTTCATGGTGTACTAGATAATTCCTGATGTACTTATGTTGATCCATGTCTAAGAGTTGCTTAATATGATAATAATTATCAATTACGATTAATTAATATTATAATAACGTATTAAATATAAATAATGTCCAAAAATTATAAAAATAAATGAAATTGCTAGTTTCTGGGTAAACTGGCAGGCTGCCGGTGTGCCAGATAGCCTACCGGTGGGCCCAGAAGGTGTTTTACAGGCTACCGATGTGCCAGATAGCCCACGGTCACCCAGAACTAGTTTGCAGCACTGCCTAGGCTACTGGTAGCCAACGGGGCATACTGGTTGGGCTGCCGGTGAGCCCTATAACCCTGTACTGCAGTTTGTGACCCCTAGCTAGGCTGCCGGTGGCCAACCGGTGTGTTGGTTAGCCCGCCAGTCAGCCACAGTTTGTGAAATTGATGGATTTGGTTTGCTGGATCATTTCCAAATTAAATTGATAAAATTATATGTTGATAAGACATGATTAAATCTTGTTTTAAATGCTGATTATGACCTGATATGTGGACTGTTTTATGGTTGTATTCACATGTGATTATTATACATGATTGGAAAGGAATCCTGTAATGGCTTCCTAAGGATTGTTCGGGTGTATAGGCGCCCGGGCAGCTTCTGAAGGGTGATAACACTGGAGAACCTACGGATTGTTGTGAAAGAGTTGTGATGGTTTTCGGCGGATTATTCGGGTGAATGGGAGCCCGGATAGCTTCCGAAGGATTCTATCTCCGGAATTCCTATTGTTTGGGATACCTCTGTTTGAGATGGAATCTGTTGTCATGGGTAATCGTCTTGTTTGATAGACCTCCCTGGGATGAATCCTTAAATGTACGTGGGTAAACGTCCTCCTTGTCGGCCTCCTTGGGTTGAATCCCTAAATGTACGGAGTAGCTTCGAGGAATTGAGCCCGATAGGTTGCAAATCCTACAAAACCATGCTGTACACGTGTGATGATTGAATGTGGAGACATATTGACCGAAAGGTCGTCGACGTGGGTGTTGGTGAAGATTGTGACCGGTTGATCACTGGATAGTGGAGTGCTTTCGTATGATAGATTGGCATGATGGAATGATTGCATATATGTTGCTGTTATTGTTATTGTTTTATATGCCATGATGATAATATATGTTGTGTTGGATTGATGTGATAACATGAGGATGATGACTGAATTTACTTCTTACTGGGCATTCCAAGATCATGCAACCTGTTATTGTTGCAGGTTAAGATGATTGGATGATAATGCATGGATTAGGAGCTGATAAAGTTACTTTATTTTTCTGTTTTGATTAGTAGTTCAGATCTGATGTACTAGGCTAGTTAGTTAATTATTTTGGGTTGTAGGCTCTTCTGAAGACAATTAATTTGAATAATTATGTTCTTCTGCACTCTAATTGATTTATGAAAGTATTAGTAGACTTTTACTTTGTTAATAGTTGCTGTTTTCCGCGTTCCATGGTTGAGAACCCGAAGGTCGCACCTTGTGATCCATGCCACCCACCTCAGGATCGGGCACCAGAATCCGAGGCGTGACAGTTATGGATTACCATGTTTATGAAGGTGATATTAGTGGTATGTGAGTTATGATTATTATGATGAGAATGTGATTAATGGTGATTGTATTACTATGAGAATGGTTATATAGCATGTTAATGAGAATGATTGTAAGATATATGTATTATGTTGAATTGCATGAATATGAGTTTTATTCTATGACTGTGAAAATGATTAGTTTCCTTGAATTTTCCCATTGAGCCTCCAAAGCTCACCTCTACTTGAAACAGGTTGTCCTCAAGAGTGATGGCTGGACTTGGAGAGTTGCATGATGGCTGTGATAATTGCTGCTATGGAATTTAATGAACAAAGATGTTTTTATTTAGTTTGATTTTTGCATAGAAATACTGTTTTGACCCTTTTGGGCATTTTTTGTAATTAACTTATGTTGGTTTGGAGAATTATTTGGATTTATACTCAAAGAGTTTAAGGTTTAAATTTTATGAGACTTCCGTTGGTTATTTAGTTATGCTCTATTGGACCATGATATATGGTTTAGATGGTTTGGTCACATCCAATGTTTGGATCCGAAGGTCATTCCCTTGGAACACCTTGAGATTCCATATTTCGGATTCGGGGCGTGATAACCACCCGGTCAAATGACAAACCCCACTGGTTGCCCTCAACAAATCAGTCACAATAACAAAAGGTTGCTTCATCAATCGGACCTCACCGGTCAATTGAAACGTCTGTTCGGTCGACTGACCAACTCCACCGATCGTCCGGAACATGGGAAAACTGCACTTCCTAGATTCGTGGTCTTCGGAGGATTTTGATCATGGGTAGTGCGATACCCATCTGAAACACTCCAAACTCGTAGCATAAGGTCTCATACAAATATACAAGCATCCCATATCATTATACCAACTTTCCTAATGATCACACACATATATCGATCATAAACATATTAGGTTACAAAAAATCATGAAGATGGCCTAAGCATCTATCGCATCAACATATCATCATTCTCATGCTTTCACAATCATTCCTAACACTGCAACACATCAAAGGGGATTATTTACACACATTGAATCAATAATACTTACCTCTTTTGCACAGAAAAATTCTTAGAAACAATGTAGAATCTCTTCACCTTCTTCTTCTTCCTCTTCTTCTCTTTCGTCTGCAGCACACAAGATTGCTCTAGGGTTTAGATCTGGTCGACACTTGAAAAACAAGAGATATGGAAGGCCTTAGAGTCCTTCTATAAATGAAATATCACCTTCCTTGATTAGAGGAGTGAGAGGGTGCTGTGAACTTCCTCTTCACACCTTCAAATTCAAATCACCAAGGTGAAAAACCACAAAAAACCTTGGTTCAGTCACGTGGGTCAAACGACCAAAGCTGGAGACATGGGTTTGAGCCCATTAGTCTTAGCTCAAGTACAAACAAAAACTTATTAATAATTACACAAAGTGTCTAGAATTAGTTTAAATATCTCAATTGTCCCGAACTAGCTATATTAAATACAAAATACCCCCAAATTGATTAAATAAGAACATAGCTTATAAAAGATATTTGGAATAGTTAATTTAATTAAGGTTAAGTTATTAAATAATTATTTTTAATTAATAATTAGATATAGGTCGTTACATTCTATCCCACTTGAAGAAATTTCATCCTCGAAATTACATACCTCAATCTTCAAACAATGAAGGATAGCGATTCTGAATTTCTGACTCAAGCTCCCACGAAGCTTTTGATTCATCGTGATGACTCCACTGAATATTCACCAACTGAATAGTCTTAGTCCTCAAAACTTATTCTTTTCGGTCTAAGATGCGATACGGTTGTTCCTCATACGAAACATCCTCACTAACTGCAGCTGTCCCCGATCTAACACATGTGAAGCATCCGGTTCGTACTTCCGTAACATGGATACGTGGAATACGTCATGCATTGCTGAAAACTGTGGTGGTAGTGCAACTCGATAGGCAACATTTCCAAGACATTCTAATACTTTTAAAGGACCAATGAAATGCCGTGACAACTTTTCTTTCTTGCCGATTCTCATCGCACCTTTCATAGGAGAAATCTTCATGAACATGTGGTCACCCACTGAGAATACTAACTATAAGAACTCAAATGACATTAATAGGGTTAATGTGTAATTAATAAGAAAATAGGGAGTAAATTAAAATTTTAATAAGTTAGCTAATATGTTTGAATTTGACTATGTTGTGTTTGGTGAATTGTATTATAGGAAAATTAACTGCAACACACACAATTATAACTCTCATAAGTTCAAATGTATGTCTAGGATTTCATAGAAACCTTTAATCTAATTTAACGGCTAAGAATTAAGAGGAGTTAATATTAGTTTTAATTAAATAAGGGTTCCTAATCTAATGTTTAGGATTAATAAAACTTTACTAATCTAATCTAAAGGTTGAGAAGAAATACTAATTCTAGACTAATGAGGAATCCTAATCTAATTCAAATTAATAATTAAATCTATATATTGGCATGGCTTGAACGTGTGGATCATTATTTCAAAGAGCGAGAAAGAGAGAAGAGAAGTACAACAACTGTACAAGACTTGGAGAAGCTTGTAGATTGAAGATTTGCAGAAGATTTAGCTTTTGGAGAAGAAGACTAGTGTTCTACTCAATACTATCGACAATATGAGGTAAGTATTCAAATAAAACTCTATTTTCGATATGGAATAGGTATATATGTCATGTTCCTTGAGTATGACATAGCCTAACCTATATATGTTTTTCTTCTTCTATCTAATCATGAGTAGTCATGTTTTTAAAGTATATTTATGGGTTTTGATATTCATGTATGGATTAGAGGTTGACTTGGTGAGTTATTTTGTATTCTAAAAAACATGGATTTTTCTTAGTATTGGGTTTATCATGATTAATTTGCTTGAATTATTGCTTTAATGGCCTTGTGTGGAAGTTTCAGAGGAATTTTCTGGGTTTCACGTGTTTCGGTCAACCCTTCGGCTGACTGAACACTTCACAGAAAATTCTGGGTATGCTTCGGTCAACCCTTCCGTTGACCGAACACCCAACTGAAGTTTTTGGGTTCTAGGTAGGTTTCGGGTTAGTCAACTGAAGAGGGTTTCAACTGACCGAACACCTAACCAAACCTCTGTGTGTACACAAATTTTATTCTGGTTGAGCAACCGACGAGCTTTCAGTCGACCAAATGGTCAACCGACAGACTCGATTGGGGCATCGGTGGGGTGGTTGGTTGACCGCAATTGTGTGATGTGGTCTGTTTTGATGAAACTTTGCAGGCACCTTTAAATCACCTATTTGAGATTGCATGTGGAGTTTAAATCTAAATTTGATATGTGTATATATATATTATGCATAAATTGCTTATTGGGGAACTATGGCTATGTTTACCTAACATAAGAAATTTAGGTACTGATTTCAATTCATCTAAAGCTTGTCTTATTCATGTTATATAGGTTATATTGTACATGTTCATATGCACAAGTGTTTTCATATCTAATTTCACAATACACATTGCACAGCATATGCCCGTGAAGCATCTAGAATTTGACTAAGTCTTGACTTTACCCATATTTCATTTATTCTGGACTTTATGGACATAACTGAGAGGTATTGTAATGAGGAATTACAATATAAGTGAGGAGGTCCTGGATGGACTACATTGCATGTGTTGAGGGACTAGCTATCCCAACAGACCAAACTTCATCTTCTTATTTGGACAGATGCCCGAGTGAAATTTTGTTAGTAGGTCGGGTAATGTATGTTCATAAGGGAATTTCATTGGTGGGTGATGCCTTGAGATACGTTCCCATGATAAAAAAATAAGGTGTGGGGATTGTGCCCACCAGGTCGGATGAAATCCTAGAAATTGCGATGCGCACGTAGAATAATCTCCTATTCATGGTTGTGTATGGGATGATGACATCTCAAATAGATTGGGATTGGATCGGGTGTGAATTTACATTGTTTGAATGCCAAACAACATACATATTGCATTACATTTGATTGTGCTTGAATCACACTTGGTGATGACATACTTGTTGCATGAGCATGCATTGTATACATTAATAATTGACCAGCATATCATATTGCATTGCAGAACACTTCATTATTTTCATATTGCATATACTAATTTGATTTTCTATGGGAATAGAAATGGATAGTGGATTTATCCCTAATTCATTCGTAAATATTATTTTGCTTTGTTTACTTACAAGTTAAGTGTAACTTACACTTTCACGCAACCATATTTAGATGGAGACCAAGACGGAGGACAAAAGTACCAAGAAGATATTAGTTATACTGAGAACAATGATTGTTGATTTTAGTAGATTTTATAGGAGGATTTATTGGTTGTTATGCTTTAATTGATTCTAGCCTTAGTTAGGTTCAAATTTTAGTAGTTGGTAGGATTTTGATTGAAACATGAGACTAGGAGTAGTTTATTTCTGCTATTTATGTTATTGAATATTTTTAGATATTTTATTTCCATATTTTTATAATTATCTTAATGAGTTCAATATGTTTGGTAATGTATTGACTACCACTCCCATGCAGAATGGGGTGAGAGTCACTATTTCGAGTCTTTTAGGGTCTCAATTGAGAACTCTAGATTTGGGATGTGACAAAGTTGGTATCAGAGCCTAAGTTTTATGTTTTCAATCAATTTGAAAAGTTTTTGATGTGATTGTGTCTGATTGCTTTCTTTCCTTGACTGCTCATACATGTTTGCTATCTTACACGTGAGGCGAATTCATCTTTCTTCTTTACACAGACTTACTAACCATTCCACTTTCAGAATGGCTGGTGGAAATATAGGTAACATGGGTACAAGTTCATCAGGAGGGGGTAATGATGATAATCAGAATCCTCAACTGGATGGAGTTTACCAAGAGTTAGGGGAAATGGCTTTGATGATGTGACAAGAACAAGCTCAAGTTCAAGCTCAAACGATACCACAACAAACTGTAGCGTAGAAAAATAGTCGTTGCATTGAAAAGTTCATGAAGCTTGGACCTACTGTTTCAAAGAAACGATTGACCCAATGGAAGCTCAAGCATTGATTGGCTTTTTGGATCACATTTTCGAAGTTTTGGAAGTAGAGGAACAAAAGATGTTTTGACTAGCTGTGTTCATGTTGGAAGGTGAAGCAAGAAGGTGGTGAAAATCTACCTTGGAGATAGTGCAAGTTCTGAATTGGGAAGACTTGAAGGTAAGGTTTTACTTATAATATTTTTCTAAGAATGTTAGAAAGGAGAAAGAGCTGGGATCCATGAAGTTGGAGCAAGGATCTATGTCTGTAGCCGAATACGTAGCAAAATTCACGGAGTTATCGCAATTTTCCCCATATGCGGTAGATGAGAAAGAGAAAAGGCATTTAGATTCGAGAGTGGGCTAAGGCCTAGCATCAAGAGCAGATTGATTGCGCGTGACTTCACTGTTTATCAAGAAGTTGTTGATTGCGCTCGTAAGGTGGAAAAAGATATACAAGAGTTCTGGAGGACTCAAGACCAAAGATCGAAAGAACAAAGCTAGAGCTGGAAACTTCAATATTTTCCAACAGATCAGCAGAAAAGACAAAGGACGCAAGGACCAATGAGCACTTAAAGCTTTGGAACTTCAAGTTTAAGGTGTTTTAATTGCGGAAAGATTGGACATCATCAAAGAGAATGTCGATTTCCAAACAACCAACAACAGAATACATTCTAAGGACATCTACAATAATTTGTGCCTAAGCCTCATTATCAGCAGAGTCAGAAACCGGTACATTAGCAACAACGATCGAAAGGGAATAAGAACAGAGTATCACAACCACATCATCAACCTCAACAAGGAAAGATCTATGTTTTGGAGCAAGAACAAGGCGAAGTGATGGAAGGTACTGTTCGAATCTCTTATATTTCAACAAGAATTTGGTTTGACATAGGAGCATCTCATTCTTTTATTGCACATTCATTGGTAGATTGTCTTTGAAGGAGATGGAGAAGAGTTTAGTAGTGGTGTATCCGGTTGGAGGTTTAGCATACTTAGGGAAGGTGTGTGAGTCTTGCCTAGTAATCGTGGGTGAGTCTACATTACCTATTGACCTTATTGTGCTTAACATGAAGGAGTTTGATGTGATTTTGGATATGGATTGGTTAACTGCATATGACGTTGTAATGACCCGAATCCAGAAATTAATATAATAAATTAATTTATGGTTAATTAAGTAAATTAAACAAGCGTAATGGAAATATGGTTTCTTGTTTGATTGTTTCATGTCGTTAATTAATTCAGGATATGGGATTAGTTAACTTAGAAAGTGATCATAAAACTTTAGGTTAACTTAATAAGATCATTTGTGTTGTTTTGATTTGGATGTATGAACTATTTACAATGATGAGATGTGTTTTGATAGTTATAGTGCAGAATTGGGTTAAATTGTAATTAAGAAGAAATTTGGATAAAATGAGTAATTAAATGAAAGTGTGAGGGATATAATGTAATTAATTAAAGTTTATTTGGCTGGGATTAGACTTAGGATGCGTTTGGTATGGCTTTTTAGAAGTACTTTTTAGCTTTTGAAAGCAAAACAAGTGTTTGGTAAGGTATTTTAAAGTTACAAAGCAAAAAAACAATTTTTTTTTTGTTTTAATTAAGAAGCAACAACTCATTGCTTCCAAAAATTTGCTTCTTTGGTTCCAAAAAAATAGAAGGAAAAATTAAGAAAAGGGAAGCTTTTAAAAATTAATTAAACCACCACCACCACACCACGACAACCACCAGCCCACTCCAACCACAACCACAACCACAGCCACCACCACCACACCATCATCACCACCACTACCACCCCACTACAACCACAACCACAACCACAACCACCACCCCACCACCACCACCACCCCATCACCAACACCTCACTACAACCACAACCACCACCACCATCACCTCCACCCCCACCACCACATCACGACAACCAGCACCATCACCACCACTACAACCACAACCACAACCCCCACCCCTACCACCATCACCACCGCCACCACCGCCACCATCCCACCACCACCACCACCACCCCAATACCACCCCCTACCACCACTAATTATAAAGAAGTATACTTTAAAAATATAATATCAAAAAGGCAATTTGTTAGCTTACTGCTACCAAAAATGCATTTTTTTTTGCTTTTCAACAGTATAGCGAAGGTTTACCATACAGTTTTGCTTCATGAAAAGATCTTTTCAAAAGCAGAGAGTTTGCTTATGCTTTCTTGCTTCATACAACAAGAAAGCATAAACATTACCAAACGCAGCCTTAGTCGTGTGAAGCAATAATTAGAAGCAAATGTTAGTTTAGTAAATTTTGTTGATAAGAGACTACCATTTTTGGTGGTCAAGACCCTAGCTGAGAGGGTGTGGGGATGCAGGGGATCTGTGATGGTCACCAATATGGAGAGTGGCTTTTTTTTCCTATTCCGTTTTGGCTCTGTGAAGATAAAGAACTCTATCCTTGATGAGGGACCATGGTTCATGACTGGAAGACTGCTTGCACTGAGAGAATGGACACCGAATATGTCATTCACTAAAAATATCTTGATTAATTTTCCTTTGTCGGTAAAATTCAGCAAGGTACCTTTAAACTTGTCGACTAGAGAAGGTTTGGGATATATTGCAGGCTTCATATACACCATTGTTTATGGACAATGATACAATAAATGGTGCACGTCTGAGCTATGCTAGAGTTTGTATTGAGATTTGTGCAGAGGGTGAACTACCAAATGTGTTATGTGTGAAAGATGAGACTACTGGTACCATGGTGGAAATATCTGTCGAATATCCTTGGAGACCGATGTGGTGTAGTTTATGCACAACTTTTGGCCATAGCTCCAGGAAGTGTGATAAGGTTGCTAAAGTATGGGTGCCGACTGGTAGAACCTTTGGGGACCCTCTAACTGGGGATGGTAATGTTGAAAAGAATTCTAAAAGTAACGGGAATCAGGCCTATGAGGGGAATGGTGATATGTATCTTGAAAATTGCTATCTTAAGAGTAATTTCTTGGATGATGATCGAGGTCTTGTGGGGTTCTTCAGTGGGAAGAAAGGGATAAGGCAAGGGGATCCGTTATCCCCTCATCGATTTGTTGTGGTAATGGAAGTATTGGCCAGAAATATATAGTTAGGGTATTCTGATCAAAATTTTATGCACCATATGGGATGCAAGGAAGATAACATAACCCATGTGTGTTTTGCTGATGATCTATTTGTCTTTACACATGCGGGTATGTATACTTTGAAAAGTATCTGGGAGGATATGAATTGATTTTCTATAACTGCAGGATTAACTATCAATAGAAGGAAGAACAAAGTGTATTTTTCTACTGTTAATGATGAGAAAAGGTCTTCTCTAACTTAGTTTCTTATGATTTCTGAGGGACAAATCCCTGTGAGATACCTGGGGTACTCCTTATATCACAGAGGCTTAAGGTGAAAGATTGCCATTAGATCAATGATAGAGCAAGGAAAAGAGTATGCAGTTGGAAAGGAGAATTGTTATCCTATGCTGTTAGGACGCAACTTATTGGTAGTGTACTAATGGGCATCACTTCTCACTGGTTGTCCGTTTTTATATTGCCAAAAAATGTGATTAATAGTATTAATAGGATTTGTGCTAATTTTTTGTGGCGAGGATCTGAAACCAGAACAAAGCCTCACCTGATGGACTGGAATGTAGTGTGTGGCCCTAAGAAGGAGGGAGGATTGGGGGGTTAAGAAAACTATATTTGTGGAACAAATCTCCCATTATGAGGTTCGTATGGTTGGTTATTTATGAGAATCCAGGAATTTGGGAAAAGTGGATTAGAAGACATCTTATTAAAGATAATAAATTTTGGTCCATGAGATGTCCTATTAGATGCTCTTGGATCTGGAGAAAAGTTTTAAGTCTTCGAAAAATTGCAAGCCAGTTTGTTGAAGTGCCAATTAAGGATGGAAGTATGTCATCTCTGTGGTGGGATTCTTGGCATCGACTAGGTCCTCTTCATTTGTTGGTTTTTAACAGTCATTTATCAAGAGAGGGTGGACAAGTTTGCCAAAATAAGCTCTATATTACATGATGGTATTTGGATGCCTTACCTACTGAGAATTCTGTTCTCAGTAATATTTGGAGCAGATTGTGTGAGATACCCATTTATAATGGGGCAGAGCATGATAGGCTCATTTGGAAACCTGATATGAAGGGTTTTTTTTTAATATAAGAGACACTTGAACTGCTTTGAGACAGAATAGACCTACTGTAAGCTGGTATAGTCTGTAGTGGTTCAAGGACAGAATTAACAAACATACTTTAGTGTGTTGGATTGTTGTAAACAAAAGGCTATTGACTCACGATAGACTGGAAAAGTTTGGGATAATAAAGAATAGTAAATGTGTTTTGTGTAGGGATGTGTGTGAGTCTTATGAAAACCTATTTTTTAGATGTGTTTACACTGGAAAAATATGGAAGATCATTATGGACAAGTGTAACATCTGCAGTCCTTCTCTGGACTGGATTGAACTAATACATTGGTGCCGTAAGAAATTTTTTCGGGAGAGTTTTGCTGCTTCTATTAGAAAATTGGCTGTCAATGCCACTGTCTATCATGTGTGAAAAGAGAGAAATGCTCGAGCATTTAGGAATGAATATAAGGCTGAGAATTGCATTGTTGAACAAATCTATAAGGATGTTGTGCTTAAAATAGGTATTGTTCATGGAAATATTTTGGATTGTGATGTCAATAGAACTGGTAGTGCTAATTGAGGCATTAATAGTTCTTTCTTTGCTAAGAAGGTAGTCTGTTTTAAATGGATTCCTCCACAGGAAAATTTCTATATCCTAAATTGTGATGGTGCTTATACACTGAATAGGGGAGGATTTGGATGCATTATTAGAAACTATTTGGGGGAGAGTATTGTTGCTTTTGCTTTGTCTTGAAGACCTGAAACTATTCTGTTTCATGAGTTAGAAGCTGTTAAAATAGGAATTGAGATGGCTTTAGAAAAAGGTATCCTAAATCTGTGTATTTCTACTGATTTTGGTAGTGTATACAGATTTTTCTCTTCCACAATGGTGGTGCCATGGAGATATAATTGGTTGGTTGAGAAGATAAAGTTCTTAGCCAGAGGACTAAGTTCTTGGAATATTCAACATGTCTGCAGGGAAAGTAATAGTTCAGCAGATTGTTTAGCTTCATACGCACAACAGATAAATTGCCTAATTATATTTGGGCAGGACAATGTTCCTAATGAGCTGGTCACTATCCCAAAGAATATAGGGAAGGTTTTCCTTATTTTAGAGTGGTAAATGCATAGATTTAGGGGGTTCTAGGTGTTGTTTTCTGTACTTGGTGGGTATAGTGATTGTAGGAGTTGATCTCCACTAGGATGGAGTGTGCTTTGCTGAGGGCAATGCTGTGTATGTTTGTACAACTTATCTTTTTTTTTTTTTTTTTGATGATGATATAAAGAAACCAACTTACCTTGCCAAAAAAAAAGATTCATAACAGATTTAAAAATAGAAAGATAAGTGAGAGGAAGAGTTTCTAATTGAGTGGGAGATTGGTTTGGGAGGATTCTTACAGAGGAAGCTTACCATATCTAATTAGGTGTGTACGCATGAATCAAAGGGGAGATTTAGGAAGTGATTTAAATTAAAAAGGAAGTTAGAAAGTAAGGGAGAATAGGGGGTGCGTGTACAAGAAGGTAGGGAGGATTTAGGGTTTAGTTTTTGAGAAAAAAAGGGAGAAGAAAAGAAAGAGGTGGAAGAAAGAAGGTGCTTGAACAAAGGACAGAGAGTGAGAGAAGGGAAGAAGAAGCTAGAGGAAGAAGAGGGATATTATTTATAGATTTCTTGGGTTTCAACATTAAGGTAGGTACCCAGTTGCTCCTCATATTATTAACAATAAGGTCCATGGATGTGGGTGAGTGTATATATGCCTAAGAATGAGTGTATGTGATTATAAGTGTGTGTATGTGTGTATATATGTGCATGATAAGTATCTAATAGTTGTACTTTTATGCCTCTTACCTATGCATTTTAGTCTATTTAGTTGTGCTTAATTGTAT